>JAPYYS010000334.1:73709-141289 GCA_030522525.1 Campopleginae sp. 14b
GTGCGTGCGTGCGTGCGTGCGTGCGCGCGTGTGTGAGTGTTTATATATCTATATATTTGATATACGTATGAACGAGAGAGGCGATGGAAAAAGGCTGACGATGCCTTCACCTGCTGTATGTCGTGGAGGTCTCAGCTCACACAGACAAGTCCACAGGTACGCACTCACTTTTGCTCACCTCTTGGATATACTGCAGTCGACTCCGGCGACTCGGTTAACTCGTAGGAGTCCTGAGAGACTTATGCAACAGAAACACTTTTCGCATCCAAGATCGCAGTTCATCGTGAGCCTAATCATTTTCCCATCACTAGCATGCATTTTACGCTGTACGAATGAATCGCGCGCTCTTGTCGGTGAAAAAGTGTAATGGAAATTGAAATAGAGACGAGAAGGTAAAAACAATCGATACTGTGCAAAATTGCAATGAGATTTTTATTGTTACTTTGGAAAATGTAACTTTAAGCAACACGAGAAAAAAGTACACTACAAGCATCGGTAATTCGATCGATTAAAAAAAATAGACCGAAAAACATCCGTGCCAGGATCTATGTAACTCGACATATCGACACCGGTATTGGCACATCCACCCAACCGGCGAATAAAAAAAAACGATCGTTCCAGCGGTTCAAATAGTAAAATAATTGCGCGGAATGAAGCAACGTTTCAGCAGCGCAAAGAGTATAACCGTTTTTTTTTCCCGAAACTCACTAATCCACATACTTTTCGAGCTGCTATTTGGTAAGGTATTGCCGCCAATACTGGTTGTGCTAGCATCGACCAAAGTCCGTAGATAAATGAGTACACTCTGCGAGTACATTACCGGTAAGCAGCACCACAAAGGCTTTCAGCAAGGAATGAATAAAAAGGGGCAAAAAATATGCTGCGTATTCCAATTGCAAATTATAGTGCTCGCTTACAATAGCCAGAGAGCGGCACCGAGAGAGAGAGGGAAAGAGAACGCTAATTTTTTTGTCAAAGACTCAATTTGCGAGGTTTGAAGGAAAATCAATTATCCGCTAAGAAGTACGCGTCACTTCGTGAAATAGCACTAATGGTCACCCTCACAAATTTCATGCTCATCGAATTTTCAACCGAGTCTCTACCATTGAGCGAAAATTAGGAAGAATGCAAAAGAAAAACAGCCACGTTTCGTAGCTAAAATTGGCGATTGCGTCAAACCCACACGATCTTGTGTCAAGAGAATATACATTTTCAAAGAACTACGAGGCCTGGACTTTTGTCTTCCGTAAAACATAAACCTGTTTTCCAAAAAGAATTAAAAAAATTCTCTGAGTCTCAAGCCAAAGATCTCTGGTTATTCGAAGGATCAAAAAACTTAACGAACATAAAAATCCTTCAAGGCACAAAAGCTTTTCAACTACAAATATCCATAAAGGAGAAAACTCCGAGCCGAAAGGTTATACCCGATTATGATGTCGTTCGGGAAAAAGATCGATCATTTCATGATCAAGATTCGCTTAATTCCTTAAGAAACATGTAAATTAAAGTTTGCATCGCTCGAATCCAACGAAATTTCATTTTTTCTGTGGAGGAGCTTGAAATTCAAATGCAGAATGTAATTGCGATAATAAAACGATCGATTCCCCTGACTCAAAAGTATCTCACTCTGAAAAATGTCGATGTTTTTGAAAATTAAACAAATTATCAATAAAAATGAAGATTTTTCGTTGGATTCCAACGCTACGAACTTCAGCTTCATAAGGAACATGCCACACTGTGCAATACAGAGGAAAACATGTGGTGGATGGCGGTTTGGATAACGTGTAATAGCGAACAAATTAATTTGATTGAATTTGTGTCTTTGATCGGTGAAACACTTAGCACGAAGCAAGTGGACAGTGAAAGTACGTTAAGCCCTAAGAAGCGATAAGATAGAGAAAGAGAGGAGAGTCGAGACATCACAGAAAGAGTTTGTTTACAGGCACGTAGGTTAGAGGCACTATAACCGTAGCGACGAGGGGCAATCCGTAAAAGACACGCCCCACACTGGCTGGATCTACCATTCTCTCATAGTGCACGCGATTACAAATCCTTTTGTAGTGTACACGTATCGAATCGTGTTTAAACAGCATATACAATGGTCGACTATATCGTATGGAGTGTTGAAAATCACGAGGATGTATTCGCACCACGAAAGAGAGTAACGATCAAGAGTGTACGACTGAGATCGTAATACGATGAAGCCACGTGGTAACGGGTGGCGCTTGCCAGTGGCAATCGTCAGTTCTAACGCCGATTGAAAGTGCAAATATGTTTACGTAGGCAATACGTGTCGATTGATATATATTGTGCGTGCGTGTGTATCGCCGACACAATGAAACATTAAGACTCGAGCCCACGTAAATCGCTACGTCTTGATTTTCTCCAATTACGCCTTTTTAGTTGCACACTATACTGGTACAAAGCCTCACCCATTTATATGCATGTGTGCCAATGTGGGCGTCAGTACATGTGATATTTTACTGAACAGGATTGGATGCAGAGCGATTGCGCTTGTCGTGTCTCGCTGCAAACATTGCAGAAGATTCCTGAGCCAGGAAACAAGGGCTCCTGCTTCGTTCAAACGATACACCTTGCGGAAGGCTTCGATGTATCGTAAATCAAGTGAGCACGGAGAACACTTTAACATCTGGCTGAAAGATATGCTTATCTCTCAAATGCAGCACCATATTATGCGAAAAACTGAGGTTTAACTTTTTCATCATTATAGACGTTTCTGAAGCTTTCATTGGATGCTAATAATTCATAATTATTCGTAGAAAGATCATTAGTTTTGCTTTACGTAATAAAATACTCTTGTATGCTCCACGAACGACTTTTTTTTCTTATCTAACATGAAGATATTGTATAATATCACAATTGCTGAATAAGGTTGTAAAGATTCGGTCGAAGTGAAGGTACGAAAGAGGGAAAGTGCGAAAAGATTGTTATTGCTGCAGCATTACGGTATAGTATTCCGTTGATGCTGATGACCAGCGCTGTACGAGGTTACTGAACGCTGCTTTGTAACACAGACATGTCTGTATATTTGTACGATCACGGAACACACCAGGAACGGATGAGATGACGAGCGCGTGACGTCAGCGATCGAATCTTCGCTGTAATTCGTATCAATGGTAGACTGTACGAGGCTTTCCAGCTCAAGGTTACGTCGAACCACCGCTGTACACTTTTTTTTATTCATTCAACATTTTTTCTCTCTCAGATCGGTCCAAGATGAACAAATGCTTTTTTTTTTCAATTTGAAACTTTTTCCTTGACACGACATTACAATCTTTGACCCCATCATTTCTCGTCTGTCTCCAGCACTTTCTTTTTTCAAAGGGAACAAAAATATGTAGCAATTCTATCCACACCAGCAATAAATATTCTTTCTATAAATCCGAATAGAATTGAAAATATATCCTGAGTGACTAAGAAATAAAAATTGCTTCCGAAATATGTGAAAATATATGAGAGAATTTTGTTATTCAAAGTTTATGTAATTGCCGAATATATTTACGCCGCCTAGATAATTGACGCTAACAACTATTACACCGCCGTTTCCTACTCGATCGCGACTAGAAAAGTCAAGCTCGCGGAAGTTTTCAATTCCAATGACAAACTTAATGATATCAAATATCGATGTAACTGGTTTTCAATAAACAAGTACAAATTCAAGTCCATATGTCGAGCAGTTCGTACAACTGCCTTACATAAAACGTTGTGAACTCCTTTCGGTATGCACAAGGATTTTTGTGAAGGCGTTAAGAAAGTGCAATCACAACAATACCCCACGGCGACTAAAAATTCAATTAAAATTTATGCACGTGTTCGTAGCAATGTACAACTTCGTGTCGAACGAGAACATATTCTATAATAAGAATGGGAGTTTATGGGACCACCTGACGTGCAGACTTAATCGTAATTTTTTGGATAATGAAAAATTAAGGGGTCACGTCGCGTTATTGGGGAATTGAAAAAACAAAACTGATCCGTTCGACGTCTAAAATGAAAACTCTGATTAAAGTCAAGAATTCTTGACTTTTAACCTTCATTTTTTGTTCAATAACGACAGAGACGTTTGGCTCGAAATCTCCTCCTGTTGATGTCACTGTGTCATTTTTCCACTTTAACTGCACTGATCCCGCAAAAACGATTATATAAGTGAAGAAAAAATATTGTCCAGGAGAATAGAAAAATTTTCAACGATTTGGATCGAATCAATAAAAATGTCATTATTTGTTATCGTGATAGTATTATTCTTATTGTGTAAACGTTTATGGTACGTAGGCAGTCGCATGTCACGCTCCTTGGCTGAATGATTCGTCATATGTTATTATTTGGGACACTCGCACTCGGGACTCGGACTCAAACCGCTCGAAAATGATGAGTTTATAAAATTTATTTGTCGGATTGAAACATCAAGGCTATGTAAATGATGCAGTGACACTTTTCAGAATGAATTCTTCAAAATTTTGTAATACCCGTTACGACACATTGCACATCGGAACGAAAATTAAATTCCATTGCAAGACCCCGCGTAAGTTAACAATCTTCCGACCATATTTTGAGAAACTTTCGATGTATTTGTTTACCGAATTCTTTCCAGCTCGAACGAGACACTGGGCCAATGTTCAAACTAGCGCAAATGCGTGCAGAAACGAGAGCATGTATGGGGAAAGGAGGATATGGGGTTGAAATGCTTTGCGTAACTAAAAATCAAACTGCGACCGCAAATCGATGACATTCGTACGAACGTCAGGGGATAAGCGCACGTGACTACCAGGCAAAGTTTTTGACCATTAATCAAGCTTCATGGATCACGTTACTAACCTTGAGAATGAAATGGTGAGTGATCGCTTGAGAACACATGGAATTATTTACAGACACATGACAATAAACGTGGTAGAATATTTGGTTTGGGTCTAGACGACCCTGCGTCTGTAGGGAGAGGAAAATATGAACAGCAAACCGTTTGACATACATTTTATATGCAGAAAATCAAATTCGTAAAATTGCATCGAGATTTGAAAAACGTTTCTCAAAACTAAAAATAATTCAAGGCAAAAATAATTTTTATATCCTTATCCAACTTCCGTGATTTTTATGATATTTTTTTGGCTTCCATTTTTGGACATTCTAAAAAGTTACTTTTGAATTCCAGACATTATGAAAAACCCTTTTTATTCAAATGATTTTGGAATTTAAGAAATTCTGGTCACAACTTAATGGCTTTCGTACCATATGCAGAATAAGTGCACGACGTGGATCGTTTCTTTCGAGACCTCGATCTCCGAATACTTATACCTTACAACGTGATAAGACTCCCGACTCGTTATCTTTACGTACACGAACTATTTAACATTCGATTGTTTACCAGAAACTTTGGCATTGTCTGCACTAACCAAGACTACATTTGTCACTACGACGCTCTTTGAATATTTATCAAAATATAACGAACCATATGGATCGAGCCCGAGGTCGTTATGTCGAATCCTATAAAATTAGTAAATAAAACGAAATCGACGATTGAACAACCTCTCGATGAATTTTTCGTGACACATCAGGAAACCGATTAATCTCTTCAAATTAATGAAAATCTACATATCTCGATAACCAAACTCATCGAATCAGCGACTCCTGAATCTTCCTTTATGCTCCACGAATAAAAAAATCTTTTATTTGAAGTAATAGAAAGCAAATATGATCCACGAAGTCTTGAAAAATCAGAGGAAAACCTTCACATTGTTGCTCCTTCAAAATCCTCTGGAGTTTGTTACAAAATTCGTTAAACAATTGATTTCTCTAGAACTGCAATTCATGCTGACTCCTCGATCACGGAGGGACATCGTTTGTTAGAGATAAAAAGGAAGAACGTCCAAGCTGTACAATTTTTGGAAACGGGGAGATAAAAACTTTTTTCGAGCTGAATAAAACCTTCTCCCCTTGGTCCGTGGAGTCGGAGAATTGTCGAAGGCCAACTACAGCAATGGTCTGCTCACGACGGCATTCAAGAGTCTTGGGAATCAGGAAAGGAGCATCAACGTAATGAAACTGAGAGTCTGGACGCAATCGACCTATACACCGTTGAGTGGAGTGACTCCCAGGTGGGAGACAAGCGCGACTTTTAGCTGCATAAGCTGTGTGCTCCACGATCGTCTTTGCAGCAGGGAGCACGGCTAAACGACTTCGAACCACTGATCGGATAAATCCGAGAGAAAAAGAAACGCGCCCCGGAATTTAACGTTAAACGATCTGCCTTCTTTCTGCGTTCAATCGATCGAACATGAAAACTGGCTCGTCTATAGTAGCTTCGAATAGAACAACAACAAAAATACTGACAGAATTTATTCGGAGACAAAAAAATCGATGAATTCTGATAAAAATTAATTTTTTTTATGTTCAGAAAATGAGATGGAAAATCTGAAAAGCAAAGTATTTATTTCAGTCTGGAGAAAGATTAAACAATCATGGAAAAGCGTTGAGTGTCACAATTCCTTAATTATTATTGTTATTGAAACTTTATTGAAGTTACAGGAATTTTGAGAACCTGATGGAAATATTAAAAAACTTGCTGGTTGGCGAATTCTTTCAACCGCGACGATGAAGTTAAAGACGACGATCGAGGATGACAAAATTTGAAGGTTTCCTAAGCGTGAGAATTAAAATTAGCCGATTCGAGCTTAAAATGAAATCCGGTTATTCAATTTCGCCAGAAACGTGTGCGATTTTTTTTCCTCCATCGAATATATTGTAACCCACCAGCATGGTCCCAGGTGTACAATACTCATTCCGAAATCATAAATCGCGAGTCTGCGAGGAGATGCTGTTAATTTTTAACCATTTTTTTTTTTACGATCTCTTCTCTATTTCGCATAATTTCGGGGATATATTCGAGCGTGTGTGTGGATGGTAGACTGTGCATCGAGTCTTGAACATTTTGGGTTCCATTGGTCCCGAGATATTGAATCTCTAAGATCGGTCCACGAGACTCGACTCCGAGAACTACGAAATGTCAAAGAATCTTGAAGAGTTGTTGAGAGTCGGTGAGCTCACACTGAGTGACGACCTCGACTTCTAAATGACCACATTAAACTGGAAAGAATCAACAGGTCGCCTACAATGATTGAGAAGGATTTTGCATTTTTAGAAACATTATGCCGCAAGGGCCAAAATATATAAAGACCCAAAAAATTATTCGCCCTTTTTCCAGCTTCTTTTTCGATAAATTTTCAATTAATAACACACGTGCCTGGAATTTCACGAAGAATATTTGAACAGGAAAGATCAACTTTCTTAAAAAATGATTTTTTCCTCTTTCGACAAATTTTTCATTCGAATGCTTGCCAATTACCCAAAAGTTCATACATTCCAAATCACCAACGTGCCTCCGTTCGGAACGTTATTTTCCCAATGTCCTCCAAATTTGGAACGAACAAAATGAAAATTTCGTATGACTTTCAAATTTCGTGACAATTTCGTATCATTTTCTAACATAATTTTTCTTTTATTTGCTCTAAGATTAGGCAAAAATATTGCTGGAATATTATCGTTTCTAGACTAGTCCAGCTCAACGAGAAAAATCATGAAAATATACCTTTCTGTTTGAGACGTTGACAGTGGCTTAAGCCCTTGAAGGAAATATTATGAGGGCAGTCGCGAGGACGAGCCGCAAAAATTCTACGAGTTTCGATTTCTACGGTGTAGACCTTTTCGTTCCGAGCTCCGGAGAATAAACGAATCGAAAATGCGATAGAGCAAAAGAATTGGGAATGCAGAATCGACCACACACAAAGAAGCACATATATGCATGTCGTTCACCGGATCTCATTAAGCTTACCTCGTCGTCCTTCTCTCTTGCCACTTTACCCGTTAATACACAGAGCGACTTCCGCACTTTTCAAGGATAACACGCTGGTGTGTCCAATAATGCGAAAAACGCAATTGGAATGATGCATTGTGATACCCTCGCTACTCGCGTGATTCAATTAAAAATGAATTTATCGTTCCCTCTTATTTCGAATGCATAACACGCTCGTTCAATTAAATCTCCGTTTGTATTTGTGAATTGACATCAACAAACATATCCACATCGAACGAATAAGACGGTCGTTGGCCAGTGCATTGATGTTTATTAACTTTCACACCGTCATATTTTCTTTCGCTGCACGAGTCTACCGACAGATAGTCGAGTTACGGATCATTTTTTCATCTCAGTTATAAAATATTAGATTGATTAATTCGAGCATAAAAACACTTACGGTTAGTCGGTAAATGTTCGAGATGGAATCAGAGGTTCCAATTCAATTCAATAATCACTTCGATATTTTGCGTACATTTTTTAATTCGTCGCGTATGTTCAGACACTAAACTTAAATTGTGAAAGACACATTTACGCCGTTCTTCCGAATAAAAATCCGTCGAACTTCAACGATAGATTATTCGAACAATTTTTCTTCATTGGATCGATCTCGGATCGCGAGGTTTTATCGAGCCAAGGTTTTCTCGTTACAACCGATCTATGGTAACGTTGCTTCGTTTATTTATACATTTTTCAATATTTAATCCTTTCACGGATGATGTAAACGTTTTCGAGAATTACAAAGAGGAAGGGGCGTAATGATTGAAGCGACACGTTGCGAATTTGTCCTGTAGATACGCTAACGCCCACAGGCGGATATTCGCGCTTGCTCGTGAGTTCTAGCACAAAATTACAACGAGCACGCAAGATCGTCGAGCTTAATAAGCACACTCCCGAAGCGTTTTACTCGCTCTTGCTCTCCTCGTGTACATTCTAATCATATATACCTCCGTGTCTTCTCTGACTCGACCCTCGTCTCAACATCTCGCTACATTTCTCATTGTGAATACCGTATAACGCATGTACGATAGACGAAAGAGTAGTATTGCATAATCGGTTGATTGTTATCACGATCGACTGGAGGAAAGTATTTGGCGTTCCTTTTCAAAATTTAGAAGAAATAATAAATAATGATTCCGAATCAACAACAATAGACTCGCTGGCTTTATGCACGACTGCTACGATCTTGGAAAAGATAAGAAGTCTCACGTGAGGTCGCTACTATGTTGGGCGACAGCCATGCACGGCCACGCGCCTCGTTCAATTTCTCGCAGTTTTCTCAAAGCCCGAAAAAAAAAGCATACGCGTCAGTAATGAAAAAAATGGATAAATTTTCGATCGATTTTTCTATCGATTGATTTGAAATATTTATCAATAAAAAAAAAGCTTACCAAATTGTTTTATCAACGTCATCGATCACTATATTTTTCCATTACGTTCGAAGTTCAGAAAATATTGAAAAATGAATTATTTACAGTCCGAGTAAAAGGGTGGAAAAGTTTCGCGCTCGGATGTGATAGTAGGGGAACGTAGCACGTTTAACAGGATCGGCAATATCGAGGGTAAACGACTATCAGAAGGATCTGCGTAATTCTATAGCACAGCGCGTCGTAACATTGTAATCATGCGCGTGTAAGAAGTATCATTACAAATAGAATGTGAACGTGAAACCGAATGGCTCAACTAACGAGAGTCAAGAGGCAAATAGCAAGAAGAAAAAGTTTGTTCTTTGGGCCGGCGACATGTGAAGAAAAAATATAGAGTTCCTAATTGTATGCGTTGATGGTAAACAGGGTTCTTGATTTTTTATTTGCGAGATCCGTCTTGGTAAAAGGTCATTAACGATTCCGCGGATGATCGTTTTTCCAAAGAAAATTTGTATGTCGTTCGCTCGTAAGCAAGAGGCTTATGAACTGGTAAAACACGTTCTCACACTTCAAAAACATATCATTATCGTTTGGTGCTCGACAAGCCTTCACTTATTTCTCGATAACTTTTCATTGAGACGGTGCATCACGTGCAAACTCGAATTACTCAATCAATCAATCTTACGTGTGGGTTATTTATTTCAGAATTGAGAAAAGAAAGATCTAGTATGACGATCAATGTCACTCGATGACGGAACATTTTGATATTTGAATTTTTACAGATATATGGAAATGCACGATGAAAATCTATTCATTGTCTCTATACGATGATTCTTCAATATTAATTCGCAGAGTACTCAATGGAGGAAGGTTAAGGTCTGAATAGTTTGAAAATGAAAGATCGAGTGAATCACTTACCGAGCCGCACTCCCCTGAAAGCTCGTATTACTCGACAGAAGCTTTTTCTTTATTTTTCTCTGACTCCCGGTTTCTGGACCCACAAAAATCACTTTTACTGTCTTTTTTATTCGCTGCGAGGGTAAACGCACTGTCGGTGTGTTATTCTCTATTTTTCAAGTACCTCTGTCTTCACTCTCGGTGAATTTTTCTCATTCGTGTATTACTGAAGAGAAGAAAAACTTGTTTTCAAAAAATAAGGGTCGAATAATAATAATTGGAAGACGCGAGCCGTTCTACACCGATGGTTTTCCCGGTGTCGTGCTTTATTAAACTTTTGAACGAAATAAATAAGCCGAGAAAGAACAATCTCGATTTGGAATATAATGGTAAAGGAAAAAGAAACGTACGGCTACCGTCGTGCCGTTGTTCTCTTGGCAACTGCGAACTGACACACGCCAGGCTGGAGCATTGCTTTTAACCGGAGCGCAATGTTGCTACCGCCACCGGGTGTCCCATAGCTCCCCTCACCTTTGGCCGCTCGCGATCATTCGCTCGCCCGCGCTCTCACCTCTCCTTCCTTCGCGATTTACCGAGCGTCGTGGCGACTACACACCAATCATCATCATTGGCCAGCTATCGGCACACCGCAGCTACCAACAACATCAACTAATTGACGATCTTTGAATTTGCGCGTGACACACAAACGAACAACCACTCCGACGTCCATGAATTTAATTTATCTTCCAACCGGAATATTAAAAATATGTTTTGTATAACGCGCAGTCCAATTTTACGATTTTTATCCATACCCCGAATAAAAAATCAACACTGAATTCTACAAATACCAAAACATCGATCGGAACAACAAAACCGGGATCTTTGCAAACTATGTTTACCCGCAGGCTCGACCTAAATAATAACACGCAAAGCTCGGCATTTTCCTACCAAGTTTACGTCAATCAACCAGGACAACGTCGAAACGTGGAGTTTCCCGCAGCATAATTGACACTCCGATTTTACCAAATCTGCAAATACAAGAAATTAGGTTGTTGATTTTTTTTTTCTCTTGTTTAAAAACGTCACAGTCCAAATCTGTGCGTCCAGGGCGTTCACGTCGTCTGGGCCAGCCCGAATTTCCTCCATAGTATATTTTTCGAAAAACTTCCCATAAAATGCTTCCTCCCTTAACGTAATCTACGATGACGCAGAGCATCGAAAACTTCACGGCAATACGTGAGAAAAAATGAGTTTTTTGTTGTTGTAAAAAATTCCTAATGAAAAATCTCAAAATGCTTTCATTCGATTTCGCAGTTTTTTTTGTTGACCCAGTGGAAGTGTTCTGAATGCATTGTTTCTTGAAGAATGCATCTAAGCCAATTATGCATACGCGTCATTAGCATTCTCATCAAGGCAAAATAAAATTCTTCCTCAAAGACGTGAAATAATAAAATGCGTTTTTGCCGAAAAAGAAATATATTTGTTTAGCGTCTGTTTGTTTTTCATTAACGTGCTGATTATTTTATTGTCTTCTGTCTTTTCCTTGATTTCAATGGTCACACGCCAAAATTTAGACGGGTGTTAAAATTCCTAAGCTACCTTTGACCTCTGTAATGACGTCAATAGAATTCACATGGATTCGAGGAAAAAACTTGGGCAGAATTTTATATCCGCCAAGTTAACATTGCATACGAAGAAAATTATTTTTGCGACAACATAAAACGATTTTTTCCCATGTTTACTGACGACTGAAAAATAATGGTATTCCTACTTCGACCTCGTGCAATTCTTCGGTAGGAAGAATAGCTTGATGACAGACAAACGGTAATTTTAACTTGGACTTGAGTTCTGCATCGAGTCACTTCGACCTTAAGCCCAGATAGGAAGATTGCATTATCAGATTTTCCATTTATTTCAAAATTGCGACTGGATCGAATAAAATTTTCCAAATGTTCATCGAAAATAAAAAATATTTCACATTTGATGAATTTTCCTCAGATATTCTCCAGACACGAAAGCAGTCACGAGATATTGGATTTTATGGTCGAACATAACATTCATTAATTTTTTTAGGGAGCAAGTATCTTCAAATAAAATGAAACAAAATAGAGTCTATCGATGATGCGAGGCTCAATTTAGTCTTCGGACTTGAACCAGTGGTCTCACACGTAATGTTTATAAAAGGGGGAAAAGAAGACAGTTTTTTCTTCGTTTATTCGACATGAGAATAGTTCGATTATGCAGCTTGGGTAAAAGGAATTTCAGTTGCACGATGCGTGACCCACTGCTGTGCCATTGCAAGTGCGATCGACAACAGGGAGGTGACCAAATCACGTCGTGTATTATGACATACTGCAGTGTCTTAAGACTTTTGTGGGTAGAATCAAGCGCCTGAAGATTTATACACGAGTGTAGTGAATAGATCAATTAGCGAATCTTGAATTTTACTGTGAACCGAGTCACCAAACCTTCGCCTGCTGAAACTCCTAGTTCCGGCATTCAAATCACTAATTATGCCTCCTGGCTCCGAGGCTATGGCTTTATTTATTTCTACGTTATTCTTCCCCTAGAAATTCGCATGTTAAGGTGAGTGATCAGTCGCTATCTCGCCACCTTGAGTCCGAGAGAGATAGCTGCATTTTTTTAAATCGAATATCTTCGACACGGTTTGATCAATAAAAAAGCCCCTGTCAGCGTAATTTTGCCATCTTTCGACCGACAGCGGAGAATTTTCATTTCGAAAATTCGAGGTGCACTGAGAAAACGTTTGAGGAAAGTTTGTTTACAATAAAGAAATATCTTCAGTTGGTACTTTTACTCCAACATTCATTAACTGTTACAAAATTTGTTAATGGTCAAAAAATATCTTTGTTATCGCGATCAGATTTCATAGGCATAGCATTATTTCCATGAAGATAATTATTTGTTTGATCGTTTTTATTTCCCTCAACTCAGTAGACGTTTATGGTCGCCAAATTTATTTGCTATCATCAAAAATTATGTTTTATCAACCGATTCATTTATTAGCTATTAACGAATTTTTATTTCAGACAAAATTATCTAATAAATTATTCATTAACTGTTAAAAAACATTTATTTCGCTCTATCCAATTTTATGTTTACAGTTAACAACCTGGTACATGTAAATAAATCGTTTTCTCAGTGAAATTAATTCGAAAATTATCTTTCTCAAAAAATGTGCATTTCACCCTCAACAGTAAAATTTGTTTCTTTTCTACATACGATTGGATCATTTCAGCGATAAGAGAAAAAAATTTAGATTCGTGTGCCGTTTTCAATTTTCAAGTATACATTAGTTTGCAAGAAACAATGTTGACGATAGAAAAATGTGTAAGAATCGATGTCATAGCACGACTGGTGCCTGATTAAAACGACGCAGTCGGGAAATTTAGTGAGCATACGAGCGCATCGATAATTGATACGCTCGTTTGACTTCGGAAAAAACATTCTCAGGGTTAACGTACTTCCGATACTATTTCGGTGAGTGGAACACGCATAGACCCACCCAATGACAACAAATTTTCAACAGAATAAATTACATTTTTACCGGAAAAAGGTTGGACGGCGCATTTCGACAAAATACACGCGATACTCGGCGCATTTTCAACATTATTCACGGATAGAGCAGGATGCCCGATTAATAACCTGGAGACGCAGAGTGGCTATCGTGGGACGACAACGAGTTTTCACGGCATATTTTACGATCGATAGGATCAGCTCAATGTTTTGCAAATTTGTAAATCTGCATGGCAAATCCCTCTCAAGGGAGAACAGCCTGCGGACAAGTACATTTGTTTTGTAAATTTTAGGACTAAACAAAAACGTCAATGTTGGTAAAGTAGAATTATTAACTTTTGCTGTGACTTCACGACGGAGTTTCAAGGTTTAAAAAATGTGGAAAACCGAAAGTTGACCGGCTGACTTCACGGCGAAGTAGAAACTCGTCGCTTCCGTCATCGAAGATCGAGTTTCATACGGAAATCGGTCTGGATGGGCATCAAGAGCCCTTTGGTTGTGTCGTACACATACAAGCATGCTCATCGCCCCACGAACGAATTTTCTTTCTCGGCCGAGTCTCGGGCCAGCAGACGACGCTGTCAAATGTATTTGTCCTGAGTCTCTACCGAGTCTCTGGAGTCTGGATTCACGTATAAGGACAGAGCACGCGAATAACGACAAAGAGACATCAGAATTAATAACTCGATTACGTACGTGACGAAAATACTAAAAACAACGTCACCGTTCATTCGGTCCCTATGAACTCATGGAACTATCGATTTCTGTTTCCTCTCGTCTTTCTACAGGGGACATGAAAGAAAGAGGAAGAGATGCATGTCCATTAACGTTAACGTTCGCTACGTCCACGTATCGGAATTTATTAGAACATATTTCGCATTCGCCTTTCAAGGTCTACTCTCTCGAAAATCTTGAAAATTAAACGACACCCACAAGAGCAATTACAACTTGTGGAGTCTCAAGACCTCTCGTTGTATTCCCTGCTGTTTCATTCGTCTAATTGATCGGGGCAGAGTTTGGAAAAAGGTTATCGATTTGACAGATTTTGCGTGATCAGGAGAATCGAATATTTCGGCGCTTAAAGTTTCGACGTCAAGCACACATTGAAAAATGGATAAAACTCGATTGAGTACGTGGAAGTCCTCATATGTATGGTCGCCCGTGACGATCGATTTTTAGAAGGATGGAGAAAAAAAAACATCGTCATTTGTCGATCTTTCGTGGATACAGTCGCACGCCACAAAAAGGATTTCGCCGTATGACCTTGTCGAGAATTTCAATAAATTAAACGAGATCCTCGAACAGCATGAGAATGTTTGTGGGTTGAAAAAAGAACGAGAACAACTGATGTTTCGAAAACTCAGCGAGGATTGCACAATTATATTCATCTCGTGGCGCAAAGGCGAAAAGAGAGGGATAGAAATCGTAGGATGGACGAAAAATAATCCCAGAAGAGATAAAGCCTATTCAAAATAATCTGTCCACCTGTCGGACCTACCTCATCACCTTAACCCCAATTCTCACCGCCACACAGACCAAGTCATTCAAATCCGAGATAAAATAGTTTGTACGATTTGGATACTGGCGGTGCTTCCCATCGTTTAAAATGTATTTTTGCTGATAATCAAAACATGATGATTCGATCGGGAAAATCCAATGAATATAAAAACGAGGATTCCCAGCATTGTCCGTAAGATCATTTCTTAGGAGCGATTCTATCCGATCGATAACTTGCCACAATATATCGCGACGATGGATTTTTTTAGAACATCGATTATTAATTTTTACTTTGGCAAAAATTCCTCAAATCATTTATTCCTCGAGCTGGAGAAACAAGCGGTGAACATAGGCGTGTAGTCGAAAATTTGAGATCGACATTTCAGCCAGCAGGTCGATCGAGGCCACAAAAAAATTGAAGCAAAAAACTCCAGTTTAGTTTTGAAGTGGAAAAGTGACAGATTCAACTTCCCAGTGATGGCAATTCGCAGTAAACAACGACAAATTCACGAGGCCTCACGCATCATCTGGTGAAAATGCAACGACAAGTTATCACTTCTACTTTGCACGACACATGCATCTGTAACCCAACAAACAGTAACAGTTGATGTGCAAAGCAGAAAATCGTATGCGTGCACAAATAACACTAAATTCTTCCAATCGTTGCATGCAACTCGAACGCATGCCATTATTTCATTAAGATTAATATTCGCGAGGGAAAAAAAAAGCAAAGATGATCAAAGCGATGTAAATTTACGTTATGACGTTTTTCTCAAGCGCAACTCTCCGTCTCCCCTCAATTTCTTTAATCACCCAATGTTGATGCGGCTCAGCAACAACGTTAAAAACCATTCTTATATGATCGCAGACACTTTTTTGCTACTCGTAGTTGGCGTCAATGCGTCAATAAAACAAAGAACATATACATTAACAACGATCAATCGATATCGGAGAATCCGAATGCATTACCGTAATTTTTATACGATCTTGAAGTTCGCATCGTTGGCATGCTATGAAAAATGATTATTACTTTGTAGCTAGGCACTAAATTCTAATAAAACGATAATCATCGATCAACGATGGGAAAGTTTTTTCCGCCGATTGGAAATCGATAGTAAAAGAAGAATTGAACCGGGGGCGTTAGTTATCGAAATAATTAATAAAAAATAATTATTAATAATGCATAAAATAAATTAAATAATTTAATAACTAAAATTAATAAACAATAATAATGAAAATATATAAAAATAGAATAATTAATAAAAAATAAAATGGGATATATTTCCCGTTGCATTCCAACGATGCAAACTTCAGAATCATATTTTCCAATCAAAGTCCATAGACAGAAAAAAAATTCTTTGGCATGTCCATTTGATTGATTCGCTTGTTCCTCCCCCCTCGACATTTTTACAGGATGAGAATGACGATGTACAATACTTGACTGGCGGTTGGTTCAGTGACCGTAATAATAAATACTTGCATTGAAATTTAAACGTTTTAATGTGTCGAGATTCGTCGCTCGATATAATGTATACGATGTGATGGAAACTCACGTTATCGTACACTGGACTGTTTATACGTGCGAATCGAAGAGTCGACCATGAATCGAGCTAGCATTAATTGATTCTTAATAGAATTACTGGAATGTACGTCATATTCGCTTTTCACACCGACCCAAATCTCCATATTTCTCATAGACTACCGATTGCGTAGTTAACGCTGCGATGATTAAACCACCAAATCCGATGAATTCGTTGGTCTGAGTGTATTACAGTCGGTATGGAAGAATTTACAGCACAAGGCGCCTCGAACGATCAAATGGATCGAAAATTACAAGCGTTTAGACCGAAAACTTTCGCTCGCTAGATTTTATCGCGATTCGGACACCTTGACCACATTATTTGTATGTTTGAATATTCCATCCTCCCATTCAGTCGTACAACAATTTTTTTTTTTTCAATCAACTCCATTAGAACGAACCTCCGGAGTATCCCTTAAGCCTTCTTCCTGACAACAAAAAAGGCAAATGAATTTTTTCCATCGCTATGGATGTTAATTAATTGAAAGTGCTATTGTGTAAAGACGTTTTATTGCTTTGCTAAGGGCAATCTTTGAAGGTCGCTCAACGGTCACATTTTTTCCTTCTCTAATTATCCAAGGTCGAAAATATTCATGAATTTGATCGGGAATCACCATTGGACGACTAATTCACTATTCCAAGGAGAATCTTTCGATTGACCCATAAGGATAAAGCAAACCTCTCTTGCTGTTGCGTGATAGAATTTTAATACCTTGGAACGAAAATTAGGGGATTCACATCTCCAACATCTTTCAACTAAACTTTATTCCGATCGAATGTTTTCATTTGATAAAAAAGGAATCGAGTTTTCGGTACGACTACTCCAAAATCCCTGCTACGTCGAACTCCAAATTTCATGAATTATTCAATAACAAAAGTAGAAACGGAACCATCCGATCGTTGAACTGTATCAAGCGCCATATTTCCATTCGATTAAGAACAATCATTCGCCAATAAATAAGACAATTGATCGGCAAGTCTTACGTATAATTTGAGCAACTTTAACGAACCATGAGCCGTTCTTGATGTTTATATGAGCGGCAATACCCACAAACTAGTCCTGAGCGTCCTTCAATAAGAAAATTCCGATTCGCGTTGTAACCATCAGTCTTTTTCCTCATATGATCTACTCTCCCGTTATCATTACATTGATATCTCACTTAAGGAGGTTGGCCACATTTGGTGATAATATTCTTTAGCATCAAATACGATGATACAAATTTTTTCCTATTTTTCGTCCACATAGTTTTCGAATAATTTGAGTTCACAATATGCAAATAATATATCTATATATATCTGAATCTTATGCTTATGCATGTAAACTCTAATATTCAATTACTCGAAAACTATGTAGAAGAAAAATCTTTAAAAATGTGTATATTCATATTTAATACTAAAGAGTATGCCCACTAAATTTTATCGAATTCTAATCATTTCGGATTTTCCTATGCTTAGAACATGGCAACATTGTTGTGTGTAGACACTCTCCTTTAATTCATGGCAACAATGTTCTAATATTTTGAAATTCGTCCAATTATGACAGATCCAAGGTCTGATCGACCTTTTGGCTTCGCTCAGGATGACAAGGATTTTTCTTTCATTTTGACATTTGCGGATCAACGACCGACTACTCAAGAACTCATCGTTGATTTAATTATCTCTCACACGTTTTCCGCAATGTGATGCGTAGAGAGGGCAATGCTTGGTTTTTTTCTTTCTGGCGCGAATAAGAATATCGATCGTTTTTTTACCTGGAAGGAGTGAGTCTCGAAAACAGCCCTGGACATTTCTGAAAAATGATAGAACCTGCTATTCTCTTTGGTACACCGTTGGAGGGCTTTTCCCCATTCCCACTTCCTCCCTTACGATCGATCGTGCATTTCAATTTTCCGCCGAGAATGACGACAGGAAAACTTCCAACAGAAATCGGACCAAATAGCAAGAATAAGAATGAATGACGGCGAAGGTCTCGTGGATAAAAAATACAGTGGATTCCCTTCGATTTGAGCAGCCAGATCGGTCCACCATCCACGGCGCTTTGATCTCGCAATTGGGGGTTTGAAATAACTGATGCGGTTTTGAAAGATTTTTTTTCTGCAGTAAATAATCGTTCTGCATAAAGCTGCACGTTGTAATGGTAACAACCGAAGGATAGGGAAGAGGAAATTTCCTCGGAAAATCAATACAATACTGATGACTATATATGACGAAGGAAAACAGGAGATAAAAACTCTCCTCATTTAAAAAAAAACGAACAAATCTCTTCGCCTGGCAATTGATCATTATTTTGATGCGCTATACTTGCTGGTCCAAGGTACTTCTTGCGTGAATCCATGAAACGCAGTATAATTAAGATTCTCATTAACGATTATGCATAAATGGAAGAGTAAAAAAAAGTTGCATGCATAAATGGGCGGCATAGAAGAGCATGAATCTATATCGATTGCTAATCATGAAATTTCGTTGCCCCCGCACAAACAGATTTTTCCACTAGGAATTCCGTACGGAGAATTTGCAAAGAAACGATGTTTCTGCTTTTACTGGGGAATGGAAAAATACGAGAGTCATTATTACGAGTGCAAAGGAATGGTTGGCACATTGATACGAGACCAGACTGGAAGTCTCGGAGTATTTGTGGATTTACGCAATGTCACTTGGACGATTTAATTCACCAACAACAAAGTGAAGGATAGAAATATCTCGAACAATAGAAAACCGAGATGAAAGATTTATGAAATTCGGATAAAGTTTAATTTGCGACAATTGTTATTATTAATTTCGTAAACTTGAGGTATCAGATTTCCGATCTTTTTTAATTTAGTGATATAAATGGAATGTTTTGCGAATGGTAGAAGAGAATTTACGAAACGGTGCAAAGTCCTCGTGCTTCACTTTTCCGAGCTTTTATATGCAAACTTCCGATCACTGTGATCCACGCAAGCAATAATGTCAGTTACGTTCGATGATTGTCCTTGGCCTACTGTGTTTCACATGCCCACACCTATAGTTGTTTTATTGGCTCGATGAGCACTCACAAAACTCACATATACATCGACGCGCTTCATGGGAATTGTCGTATGTGTTGGTGTTAGCGAGTTTTGCCATATACGAGGCACGAGCATCGAAGCCGATGGGTTGCACAACGCGGTGAAGATACCTGTGACACACAGGCTCAAGCTGCACACTACATTTCACAAACACCTTCAAATGATGATTGAGAAAAATGGGGGGAGCTGAAAAATTTGATTCGAATCATGAGGTAAGCGCTGATTGTCTATCCAGAAGGTCAATCCACCGACGCGTGCATCGTGTAAGTTCCTGAACATCCCGGCACTTCGGGAAAGCCAAGATCGTCGAGGTGCAATGAGATTTTTACAGAAAGCGTAACAACCTGTGACAACCATATGTTATGCTCGTTTAATGTTCGATCCGTTTTCATTCTGCCTCGAGCTACAAACAGACTTCATATATATGAGCATCTATATAATGTAGCATCTATATAATGCATGTAGCCCATTAAATGTCTCTGTATTAAGTAATTTTACATACATCGACCTACAGGACGTTCGCAAATCATTATGTCATCTCCATTGAGACATTCACACCTCTGCAAATTCATCGCTAATTCGATTACCTCGCAATTATTTTTTTCCCATCGAAATGCATGCTACGATCGTGCATGGTAATAATTGCAGGTCACGATCTATGCGAGTGGCTACATTTTTGTTTTTCAATTGAAAAAACAAAACGTTATTGAACGGAGGTCATAGCTCGGAAGATGGCCTTGAATTTAGGGTCACTTTTTCGTGCAGTTCGGTAATTGTAACGTTTTTTTTCATCGCAGTAAGATTTTAATTAGCAAGATCGCTTCATTTGTTCGACGTTTTATTTCTCTCGGTGAGTAGATTGGAAAGTTGATATTAGGTTCAGAGCACAGCAGCCGGGCCACGGTCTCGCTAGAGACGGATGCAACAGCCGGAAAAGGTGCAGTGAGAGGCAGTCGTACCGTGTCGTCTGCTGTAAATGGCGTGCCGGCTATAGAAGATGAATGAGGAATCGAATCGCGAATTGTCCGGGAGTCGATCGTAAATATGGAGCGTCTTATCGCATCACTATGTTGCGATCAGCCAAACAAATTTCGGTGTACTCGCTAGGCCATATACGTGGCTCAACTGTTCGACACATTTAACATGACATCTTGATGCGGTGGATTTTTAAGGAGGTTGGCTATATACGACAATATGATAAGAATTAAATAAAATTTGGTGATAATATTCTTTAGCATCAAATACGATGACACAATTTTTTTCCTATTTTTCGTCTACATAGTTTTCGAATAATTTGAGTTCACAATATGCAAATGATATATCTATATATATCTGAATCCTATGCTTATGCATGTAAGCTCTAATGTTCAATTACTCGAAAACTATGTAGAAGAAAAATCTTAAAAAATTCGTATCTTCATATTTAATACTAAAGAGTATGCTCACTAAATTTCATCGAATTCTAATCATTTCGGATTTTCATATCCTCTTAACATGGCAATATTATTATATGTAGGCACCCTACTTGAATGACACCTAAAGTGAGAAATTCAGCTTCTAACACTTCAACAAAATCTTGTACTCGTGTTTGTTCTGTTTTCCGAATAAAATAATGAAAATAAGTAGGAGAACAGCTTCTCCGAGGGATATTCGAAATAGTGAACGCAAACACACGAAATAAATGTCCAAAATACACCTATATGTTAATCACGCGTTTCCTTGTGCTAACTACAAAACTGGTTGAACGTCCGTGACCATCAATTTCATCCATTGAAAAGAAACCTTCCTTATTTTATTAGAATGTTAAATTTTTTTTTCGGTTTATCATCGTCCACATTTGGTGTTTTTTTCCTTTTCAAGCAACTAATTCATATTGAAATATGCACAACTTTGGGACTGTGTAGAATAAATTGAAATAATTGTGATCAACGTGATGGAACTAAGGTCAAAGAACGCACTTTTTATAGTGTCACAAGAATATGTCAATACATTTCCAACGCCGACAGTGCAATTAGGAATAGTTGTACGTGAAACTTTGAGTGTTTAGTTTGATAAAAAAGAACTTGGAAATAGGCTCGACACGATAATTGCTCTAATTTTTACGGAAGCAATTTTGTTATATTTACCGAAGTAAAGACTAAGAAATTTTGTATATTTATCATTTTAAATCGTGAAAGATAATCGCGGCAGAGGGCAGAGGTAGGCTAGTGCGTCTGTGTCTTGCCGATACGAGGTCGGACGACCGATCAGCCATGAAACTGCAAATTTAATTTCTTACTGAACCCGACCTGTGTATACTATATTTTCGAGTGCACAGTGTGTATTCTGGGGGAACTCTCTTAGGGAACAGTCGGGTTTACGAAATTTTCGGGGCATCCAAAAAATCTGAATAAATTCTCGGTTACTCATTGTAGCGTCTACTATATGGTCCAGCAGCTGCCTAGATCAAAAATGCAAAACCGTTGTTAATAAAAATTGGACAATCTTTTTTTTATTTTCACTGTTCCTTCAAAGACCCAGAATACACACGCCGTGTTAAACTGTCTACAAAATACCGCCAATTTTTGCCAATTGACTGGTTCCATCCAATGATCCATTTTGCCCAAAAATGGAGCTAGCTGCGTTAAAAAAAAAAAAAAAAAAAAACAATATTGCTCGATTGGTGGCGAGTCATAGTGGGTCCCATCGACCCCCCCGCTCCATAGATTCAAGACACACGATTTTTAATTGATTTTATTGAGACTTACGCTGGAATAAATCCCAATTTTATTTTTCACAATAAGAATTATCGAGGATAAATATTTTCATCTGACGGATGGCATGGATCTAGCCCATAATAGTCTCGCTACGAACTTTCATCAGTACATTTCTGTTCACCCAAGACTCTTCCAAGTCGACACGTATGTCGACACGTAGTTCATAAATATTATAATGTTACAAGAAGAGCATGAAAAGTCCAAACTCTTGAAATCTTGATGACAATTGGCATGTGGAAAAGCTCCAATTTGTTGGTTGTAGAAAATGTAGTAGTTTTTTTTCTCACATTGAAACTCCCAGCTCAATTTACGCATTTTTTACTTTCCGAGTAGAAATCCACATCTCGTACACATTAGGCCAAGGACAAGGAATAAAAAGTAAAATCGAAAAGAAGCAAGCAAGTGCAACGAATTTTCAGTGATTTTTCACGTCACAAAAAAATAGATTGACCGAGTTTTCGAGCATGTTTTTCGTCCATTCGGTACGTCTTACGTACGAATATACCGTGTGGAATGTCATGACCTTTCATCCTCATGATTAATCACATGCGTTGAATATCAATGCAAGAAAAAAAAGCGATCATAAACATACGGAATTTTATTTATTTTCCTTTTTCCAATAGGAAAAAAAAAATTATTAGGCTTTTTCCAACAGAAAAAAAAAGAAAAACACAGAAGAAGAAACTACGACATTAAATGCAGCAGGTACGGTGTCACGTGGAAATAAAATACGTCACGGGGTCGAGTTGTATTTTCGCTGTGTTGAAGCTCGACGGACGTGACGTAGGCACATGTGACTCTGCTACATATCTCATCGTCATCGAGTGTCGTACTCGTCGACATTTTTATTTCGCTTTTTTCTGATTTCTCATTCAATGCTTTATATTTGAGGTGCCCTCTTAAAAGCCTTTTAACCAATGTACTCGCCGCTTTAGCAAGTTTAATGAGTGCATACCTATGAGACACTGTTTTATTGGAACTTGATTTAATACATTATATATTTATTTCAAGGCGTATACAAAAATAACTGCATATGGATCAGCGAGCTTATGCTAGTAAACTATGGTGTTCAATTATTATTGTTATTCCCGACGGGAAGGTTATCCGAATAGGTACAAATTGGTTTGAGACGTGGTAAAAAATATCGTTGTTCATGGGACTGAGCTATCGGTAAGTATTTTGTACCAACTTTCAAAAATTTAGTAATTTCTTTTGAAAGTTGCCTCCCCATCAATCCCCGAAAATCGATGTGAGTTTTCGGTTTTATAAAAAAATCCCCACCCCTTATCCCTCGGACTTTCCCTCGATCTTTTTGCCTGTGACGATTTTAAAATTTTTACAGATTATTCTTTTTCCAACGGACATGACAATACCTTGCGGCTATTCCCATTCTTTAAGGAAATTGAAACTTTTGCGTAACCGATTGCTCGATCTATCTGCGAATTTCTGTTTCGCCCTGTACGTAAGATAAAGTTTCGAGTCACGAATTCATCGGTTGACTTCTTTTTGTATAACGACATCCTTTGATAATCAAGTATTTTCAACTTCTCAATATTATTACGCAAGATCAAATCGCTGGACTACATAGAATAGAAGATTCAAAACCAAAAGTTGGATCTCTCATAATGATCGAGTCTCCTTAATCATTCCTTGATTGTTTGAAATGGTCATCATAGCGAGAATAATAAAACTTGGCACTGATAATAATGAGGATTGCAATCACAACTCCTATGATTAGTTGCATTATTAGTGTGTCATTTCTCGTTATTACAGAAGAGTATGAAATCATAGAAACGATGAACGAAATTGCCAACAAAGTTCCCGGTTGGTTATAGTACGAAGCAATAAATTCCGATGGAAGAGACTGAAGGAGATTCTGACGTCTGACTTGCAGCGAAGATGCAACCTTATCACTAAAAATGAGCCGAGCTAGCATTGTTAAACGAAAATGTTTGAATCCCGAAAAAGTATGTGATTGTTAATTTTGATCTAATTCGATTGAAAAATGTTTCTAAAAACTGACGAAAGAATATGAGAAATGATGTTGAAATTTGCATCATTGGAATGCAACGAAATTCATTGTTTTATTTCATTTTTTTAAGACAAAGACGAAAATTCCCATGCAATGTCGGTTCATGACAATTATTTGGAACTCTGAAGCTGAATTTCAAAGAAAAATGGAAGTGATTTCGAAAATCTAAGGAATGTTAAGTGGATAAAATATTTTTCGTTGTACTCCAACGATGCGAACTTCAATATCGTGAAAAGTCGCATTGAATGACGTTCGACAAACGTTCTATTGTGAATTTTCGTTTCCTTCTGAAAAGTTCCAAAAACAGTAAAATCATAAAAAGTGAAATTCGTGATAATATTTTGGATTACAAGATTGTTGGAGTTTTTATTTTTCCGAGTTCAACTTACGGGTTAGTTCGTTTGGAGAAAAATAAAAGTCAAATGGCATAAAACTTTTAACTCGGCATCGCCTCTGACCTTCCGAATTAGCATAGGGCATATTAATGCTTCCGTTGTTCATATGAAACACCTAATTTGACTTTGGGATAAGTTATCGAAAATAGCCGTGCGATCGAGTGCTGAATTATATCTTCATGATTTTTCGTTCATCGATCTGAACCGGTCGGAGCTCAAAATTTCATTATATTTTTCGTTCCCGATAATATCAAGTGGAACTTTCACTTTTCATCTCTGGAAGAATCTTTCAAAAGTTTCAAGAATTCTAAAAGCACAACAAATGTCTAGCTCCACAAAATTCCACTTGCATCAGCTTCCGGTTGCCTTGCCGGCAAGGTTACATTTTTAAAAGGACGCGATTGAATATAATTCACGACTCCTCATTCCTTGAGAAATCATTTTTCCATCGTAAAAGAATGAAAACGAAAGCACTCGAAATTTCGCTCTAGACAATGCGACGAAGAATCGAGAATGATGCAAAATATGCAGCAATTACATGACTTTCCTACGGTCGACGCGCAACTAATTGAAACATAAGCCGCTTAATAAGATTTGAATAGACTGGACTGCATGCTCTTGGGAGAATCACTAGACAATGCAATTACATTGGGTACGCACGATTGTGTACCCGGTATTTATGCAATATCATACGCGACATTCACACCGTTTTAAAATAATTCAAATCGATGTGGTCAACTGCATTTTAGTACGGATTCGACCGAATGACCCAAATCCCAACACTTCACCATTCCAAACCGTCCTCATACATGTATAAGCAAGAAAAGTACATACGTCTGAAAAACATATTAGGAAACATCTTTCACAAATTCATTTCTCGGCAAGAACAGCGAAATGATGAAAACTGATTTTTCTCCAACGAAAATAAAGATTTCGCCCTAAAATCGAGATCGATCTTTGAGGATAAACGAAATGTAAAAAAAAAAAACATGTAATTTGTAACTATAAATGAAAGTGCCCACTTCGATTTTGACTGAGGTGTCCACATAAGAGAAAATATGACACGCAGCAGGAACTAAAAATGAAATATTTTATGGTAAATAAATTCGACAATGACCACGACAAAAATTCCATAATTGCGGTCGATGAGTAATTACATAGAATCAATGAAAACTATCTGTACGATCTTTTCGAAAATTGATTGTAATTGGATATGGAAAATTATCCTGTTCTTGGCAAAAGGAATGAAAATTGGCAAGATTTTTTGTTTGCTGTGATTTATTTGCAAACGTGGGCCAGCATTTTTGACAGTATGGAATAATATTCTATACCCTGACTGATTGCACTTCGTTTCGTTTTGTATTTCTAACTTTTTCATAGTCTGGAAATTAATTCGAGAAATTGAGTCAATTATCACTTAGTGTGGACGCTACGTTCGAAAATTTTGGAGTTGGCTGCTGAACATTTTTATATCATAAAACTTTGTCTACCCTCGATGAGCTCATTTGATCGTTAAACTCTTCTCGTAATTAATTTTTCTCTCTTTTCGCTCCGTTGGAAAAAGAATAAATCTGGACGGAGAGCTAAATAGATTTTCTTGGAATCGCAGCGGTTGGTTCGTTTTCTTATTGCATTTGTGATGAACGATTAAAAATTTCGGAGCAGCTATACGTATACGTATTAGTAGTGGAGACATCAACCTGGGAACAAAGATTGGTCTCAGAGTCCAGAAGAACTTTGAATCATGGGCAAAGATTATTTTCAAAATTGAAAGTGAAAAATTGATCAAGTGATAAGTTGATGAGTCCATAACTTTCAAATTCCGAATGAAAATGTTATTTGAAACTTAACAATACTTCGGATTACCTAGAACTCGATTGCGTTGATAGCCCCAGAAAGTTAGATAACCGTGAGAGCGTCCACGAGTACGGGACCCGCCGTGCACACATGTATAGTTAAGCAATGGAAAGCAAACGTTCCGGCGTCGCGACAAACCGCGGGCGCGTTCGAGGCATGGAAAAGTTTTAAAAATTGAAAAAAAAACACTGAAATATAATGTCGAAATGACATAATAGAAAGTTTTGACTTGATGATAACAATGAGGATAATAGTTCGTTTTATTTCGATAGTTTGCATTCTGGAAAATGAATCTAGATTGACGAAAATAATGATAATTCCTAAAGTCACGAATTTTTTTAACCGAAGAATGTTCCATGCCCTCGATCCCCCTGGCCCCCGACCAACAGCCACACATTCCCAGCGATGCGTTGAAAATGCAACCGATGCAGGCGAAAATATGTTTTTTGAATTTCAGTTCATTAAGGCTATGTGACATTCCAAAAACTGCCTCAAAAGGTGCGAACCGGTTCGTGGCTGAGTGGTCACCCATAAAAAAAAAGAAGATTTATTAGAAAAATTCTGTACGGTTTCTGTAGCAATAATTTAATTTGATTGAATTGGATAAAAACAAAAAGATCTAATCTCTATAAAGAATTTCTTAAACTTCGTATTCAAAGGTCACAAAATAAATTGATTGCACTTCCGATACGAACACTTTCTCCTCTAACAACGATTGTTATTGAAATATTGGAGAAAATAAAAATAGAAATTAAATGACTTGGTCTTACCAACATTTTCACAATTATTGCTCGAAATTTAGCATTTTACATAACACGATTTTGCGCATAAATGTAAAAGAACTTTTGGCACTGGCACTCGATCGTTATCACTTGAAGAATAAACTGGGCACTCGATTGGTCAATGACGTAAAAAAAAAATGTCACGAAATGGGAAATGAAACGAAAAAACAAAGAAAAACTCAAAAAAAACTCGGAAATTCAGCACTTTCGTCTACACGTGTGAAAAGTTAATGTACTTATTTGAGGAACACTCGCACTAGTTTGATTTGAGCTCGACTCGAGATGGATGAAAAGTTTTAGGCACGGCTTGACTATCTTCTAAACGTGAAAATGTGTCACATACAGTATGAAGGGAGAAAGAGAGAGGGAGGGAGAGAAATATTGCACACGATCGTAATGGGACAGCGAATTTTTTCGCACACACGTTAAGTTTAGAGTACCGGTTAAAAATAAATCTTGTTGGATGATTCCTTCGCTCCATCCCAAACGGATGTTGCCAGCACGCTCTTTCTCGCTCCCTCGCCCATTTACATCCATGTATATCTCGTACTCGTTTACTCCTTTACAAACGGAGAAGCCTTCGCCTTTACCTCTCTCGTCGTTACTTAGCTCGAGCTGCACGGTGTATGATATTATATATTTACATACTACATCGGTACGGGCGTATGGACCGGAGTATGGGTGTGATCGTATGAATATGTCTGTAATAAGTACATGGAACACGTGCGTCGACAGCTGGCTGAACCAAGAGACCCGCAACGTCGACGACGAACTCGTGAAGAGTGCCGTTTGACTCTTCGCGAAGTTTATTCCTGTCCTAATGAAGTAACCAGTATAATTAAAGTTACTCGGACCATAAAGCGTCCTAATTTTTTACCGCGGTTATTATACACACTAAAGTCCGTATAGATGCGAACAAATCATATCCTTCAAGGTAAAGAAGCTCCTTAATGGAATCAGGATTTAATTTTCAGAAGGTTATCGCAAAAATTCATGTAGAATTTGATCCGGCGTATAAACGAATCACGCAAATTAAAGACTTTCATAAAAAAAACACAAGATTTAATTAACATTCACGACACTTTGACATGGGAATTCGCGATGCTTCTGATCTGTACAATTATCGAGTCGATGTTGTTTCCGAAGACAACGTCATTGGTCGATTCCAGATTTGTTACTAAATTCTTCCGAGTGTGTAACGTTGACAAAATTATTTTCTTTCGTGGCTTAAAAGTTTTGTATACATTTACACCTGTCGGGGGATAATGGAAAAAATTCAATCGACTAAACGCATTTGTTATTGCTCGTAAAATTGTTCAAAGTTTCATTTATTCCGAGACTTTTCAAAAAACGTGAAACTTGATCGATTAACAGTGACAAAGTACCTGTTGAGGGAACACGATCATACTCACGTGCTTTCTACTCGTGCCGAAAATCGTTTCCACCTCTACGAATGCTGTTTCCACTGGCAGAGAGAAAAAGTTGCATGACAAATTTGTTTCTAAGACTCTTTAACGATAACGCAACGTCCCGAACTAATTTGAAAAGGAAACTTTTCGCGAAACCCGTAACTTCAGCGTTTTCATCCCGACAATAAATTTTTGAGGATTTTCCATTGAAGAACCACGAATACACACATATTTTTTAAATAAAAAACTTCGAATCGGCGCTCGTTCCTTCGGTTTGTTAAGGATGAAAAAAAAATCTATCGCTCTACGTAACTTTTAATACTGTACGCACTCCAACCTCCTGCAACAGCTCGACAAATTCTTGATTCATACATTTTTTTTTTCGTTCCATAGACACAGTCTTGAGATTAGATAAGACTGAGTCTTACTGTCAAAAATGTACGAAAGTATATTGTCTGCTCTGCGTTATCTGAAAAAGTAAGATTTCGGGAAAAAAAAAAAAACATTGAAATATGGTCTTGTGGGGATAAACACGAGACTAGCAGTTATGTATAAAGTTTGATGGTTCTCGTAGCTTGATTCGTATTGAGTAATTTCGTCGTCCATGCAACTGTGATAACAGCAAAAATAACGTGCTAATTTGTCACATTTGAATGGTTTTTTTTGCTTTGCCAGAAATGTGTAATGGGCCTTATTTCTTTAAAGACACGTGGAATGCCAGCCACGGCTCGTTTTCTTTTCTTTCGAGTTATCTTCAAGTCGATGACTCGGGTACTTTTTTTTTTATTACATTTTTTTATGACTATTTATTTTTGTCTATTTTTCAAGTGGAAAAAACATTTTTTGCTCATTTTTTTGATTCTCGTTAATGTAAAAGGTTTATCGGCATGCTGGACAGTCCACACGATGATGTGAATCATAAGCTTCCTCCTATGAAAGGTTTATCAAAATAAATTCCGCCAATTTTTAGTGGTAAGCGACAACCTTTTTTTCCCTGCAGATTTATAAATAGGAATTCACGATTTTCGACATCGGTAGCGCCTCCCGAAAGTACAAACAATTAATCTTTCATCTAATCAAAAATAAATATAGCACATTTTGTATGCTGAGGTAGTGATACCATAAGTGACGTAAAACAAACGCACCGAATGAATTTTTACAGAGCGAGAGGGAAATGTGGGAAACGGCCGAATGGGCCGGGGCCAGAAATATTGTTTTACATCGTGCGATTCTAAAGTACGTTTCTGAATGAATTATTATACAAACTGGAAAAATCAAAAGATACATAGCAAGCTCGTTTTTTTTTCATTTTCTAATAGATAATAGATGGATAACCTTTCCGGAGGTCGAAGTAGAGAACCGTCCACTCCTTCTAATCGGAAGTTTTCATGTAAATCCCTCAGCCTTTGTTACAATTATGAAAATCATCAAAAACTGTTGAGAGTCGTTTATTTATCTATTCATTTTTGATATTCTCTTGGCGACGTTACGAATTTTACATTTCAACTCCTGACCCGACGTTTTTTACAGTCGATATCGTAAATTAGTCAGGGACACACAAATAACCCATCGTTGCTATTATTTTTAAATCCGACACAATGATTCGACCAATAAAAAGTTTCGAATGGTATATTTTATGGAAATTTCAGTAATTATGAAAATATCGGCCACGAATTCTCACACATTGGCTTTGACTTGTGTGGAGAAGAATGAAAAAATTAGTGAAGAATGGATTTTTCAAGGATAATATAAAACCAGTTGAATAAAAACGTTGAAATTTGTTGCTCGACCACATTTCTTCGAGTATTAGTGCTGCAGTGCATCTTATGGTCTTTCGCGATGCTTTTAACGAGCCGAGTGCAGAGCCAGACCGGTTGAAGTTTGTGGAAAAAGAAAGAGCCATGATATCGTATTGTAACACCAATTAAAAAAATATAAAACAAAGCAATCATGGACATTGCTCCTTATATTGATTGAGCGTGCCAAGAACTTTCGCACCATAATGTTGTTTTTTAATATTATTCATTTTAACAAAACAAATTGAATTATTATTTCTTATCTCTCGGGCAACTCACTTTCGCCTCTTTTCCCCAATTATTTTCATCCAAATTGCAACAATTTCGCATTCGAAAACGCACCGACAAAAGCGAAGGTCAAATACCCAGATGTTTTCAAAAATACATATCTCATGAAATTTTCAATGAGCTTTATAACAGGAATGCGATTCTTGTCACACGTTATATTAGCCTGATGGACCTTATTGTACGAGAAACTTTCGTAACAGCATTAAAAAAACGTGTTCTCACATTTATTTTCTCATGCACTTATCACGTGCTAATTTTGTCCATTTGAAAGACACAAAAGTCTCGACTCAATTTTAGGCACAAGTGCTTTTTTTTTTTTTATCGATCTCAGTGACTAAAAGTTAAGGTCATTTTTTTAAAATTTATGTTTAAAAAATCGAAAAGAATATTTGGATCTTTGACGATGCAGATTCTTCATCGAAATTGTGGGCATTGCAACAACAACAAAAAATGAGGACATTCGGCGCTTAAGGCGAGCCAAGCTGAATGGAATTGAAAAAATAAAATCGGCAGCGAGGATTCACAGTGAAAATCCCGAAGAAATACGAGCCACTGTAATTACATTTTTTTTCTGATTCACGTCTTGAGGCGATTGACCATCACTCTTCTGCTCGATATAAGTCCTGTAGCTTGCACATTCATTTTGAAAGGCAGAACATTTTTGAAAAAATACAAACCACACGACGTCGCTCGCGTTGCAACAGAGAATCGAATTTTTTTTTGGTCTCTTCAAATGACAGACCGACTGGTGATCGCTTCGACAGTAAATTATGGGTAAGAGCAAAACTCCACAGGTGCGCTGAACTATCGAAATAAATAACGAATTTTTCTTTCGAGTTTCTGGCAAATAAATTCCCGCCATATGAAAGCATGAAAAAGTTTTAATCACGGCGACAAAATCGTTGAAAATGTTTCTTTCCCGACCAACGAACTCCCGATCAACTATTTTTTTCCCCTGACCAACGAACTCCAACAAAAACTGGCTTCCTTTCGTCAACATCCAAATTCCTTCGTACACCGAAACCTGTTCACTGTTTACATCGGGCTCCGCAAATTTTCAACGCGCCATTATTGTTATTGCTGCAATCCTTCGCGGTTTATGGAGAAAAATATCGCGCAAGAATCGTACAATTACAGCCGTCAAAATTCTTAGATTCTTTTTCGTTATCTCGCGCTCACTCGAAACTTTATCTCGAGAAAGTTCAAAGGGAGAGATAAACAAAATAAAAACAGGTGAAAAAATGAGAGAGGAGGAGCACGACGCTTTACTTCGTGAATCATACTCGATCAAACTCCATGTCGAGAGTTTACGACAATGAATTTTGGAAAAATTCGATATGGCATCGAGCCAAGGTGTCAAAATGTCTCAATCTATTTCGAAAAATTGTCAACGGCCATTCAAATTACTGATTCATGCGAAAAATCATTTTCGTTGGAAAAAAATCCCACGCTGGAAACAAAATTTTGTTGAAAAAGATCGATTTTTCTTTCGATACGTTCGACTAAACGTTTTTTTTTTTTTTTAAACCGCAAAAATGTTTTGCTTGCAGCGCGAAATATTGAAAAAAGGTGCTGGCGAAAGTAAATTATTGTCATCCCAATCGTAAATTTTGCTCATTAGAAATGAAAAAAAATTTAAGAATTGGGAACATTTTCAAATTATCTAAAAATATTAGTTTACTGAGTTCAACAAAATATTGACGGTTTTTGAGGAAATTTCATTTTTGGTGCATCAATGTCCTAGGAACTGTTCAAATCCATCGAAATAACTAATGGAATTTCATAAATCGCACACCTGACTCAATTACTGAATGACCGAACGGAATTACCGACCGTTTACGATTTTTCGCAGGACAAAAAAAAATATTTGTTTCGTATACGCGAGTTTTTGGTAAATTTTTGAGAAGCCGTCCATCTTGATTGTCGCGAAAAATTTCGAAGTGATTGACAGGGTATATTCGTAGTGAATCTTTGAATCAAAAAAATGAGCCGTCCCGCTTGGAAATCGGTCGAAAATAACGGATTGAACTTCCGCAAATGTCGAGTAAAATGTAACATCGTAGAAATTGTTATTCGTCACTTGAGGATTCCAAAAATGCATCGTATATATTTTGTTCTTGGTTTATAAAACATGCTGTCACATTGGCTGACCTTGAATAATCGACTGGCATGCATATAAAGTAAGTAAAGACTTAATTGCACGTGTCGATCGAAAAATTGATTTATTCGCGAGAACAAGTAGCCAGACTTCGACGAAAATTCCAGCCATAAAGTACGTGCATTCAACAACGAAAAACCGTTTTGTTTTGTGTGATTCTCGTGTCCAAAGTTTTTTTCTTTCTCAGGAGAAAAGACTACGGAGGAACATGAGAATTTATGAAGCTTGAGATATTTTTGTTTTGTTTTTAGATCTGTAGCGAAAGTGGATGTAAAAGATTGACGACGACACCGCCGATGTGTTTTGAGCCGCAATTTTTTGTTCGAGAAACGAAAATCAAAATATCGAATAATAAAGAAGATAAATATTTATGATAAGAAAGAAATACCTGGAATACTTGAACGAATAACGAACAGCACGGATCAAAACACGGGGCCACTGCACGAAAAATCATGGCGAGAATTAAAACGTTCGATCGATGCCCCCTCACATATCCGGAGTCAACGATGCCCCCGAATTCTCTAGTGCACAAAACTTCTATTTCATGATAAACAACCACGACAAAAAAATGCTTCGCTCTCAAGGCTAATTAACACGACAAAGCATTTTCGCACGAAGAAGGATATTTTCTATATTTCTTTCAAATAGAGAACACACTGAACGTTAAAAAAAAACAGCGAGGCAATAAAGAACAATCGAGAAACGCGTCCGAAGTGTACGAATCCCGCGATTTTACTAGCAAGTAGTAGCAAAAAAAAACATGGCGTCATTGCGTATGGGACGCGTTCACTTTTTCACGTGTCTACGATAAAAAAAAATCATAAACCAAACGATAAGAGTGACCGCAGACCAAAATACACACGCGTACATACTCGACACCGAAGTAAATGATAAACTTTTTTCTCTGTTGGATTCGTTGTTTTTAATTTTATACACACGCCAATCACATTTCACGAATCGAAAAACGTTTTATGGTTGCGTTTGCCCCGAGTACCAAAAAAAAGACGATCACATTATCCTCTGGATAAAAAACAATCCATGAGTAAACTTGACACAATCATTTTTTTCTATCGTGAGTGAAATAGGCGCCGTTTTTATTGTTTGTCTCTACGAGTAACCTCGAAATATAATGTGGTCCACAAAGCTTGCGCGGGAACCCAAAAATACGATTAAAACTGGACAGTGCCGAGTTTTGAGGTTACTCAGCCGGTTTATGCTTGGATATTCGTACATCTTCGGTAAACCACAACACTAGAACTTTTGTTTCTGAGGCGTGCAATAAAATTTTCACCGACCGATCGGACATAAACCGACGGATCACTATTCCACAGTCCCAAGACATTACAGTTTGATTGGTTCGTATGCAGCGATTTGCAAACTTCAAGGTCATCGACTCCATGTGGAATTTGAAATTTTTTCCGCTATCCTGTGATTTTGTTCTAAAGAGATATGCATAATTCGCGCTCGCTCTCTTGAATGAAGAAAAAAAAATTTGAAGAGAAACACGTGCGTCGCCCTTTTTGAGAATCTTTTTTCACAAACAATGAACTTTGTGAATAAAATTTTCCACAATGCATTACGTAGAGAAATATCGTGGCAAAAAAAATGTCTTCACGAAAAAGTAAAAATACATCTTGCTCGACTAATAAAATATGAAATTAATTTACTAGACTTTAAAATATAAAATATAACATTTCAAGTGTCAGGATATTAAAAATTCATTCCAAAACTGTGAACGTTCTGAAAGACCTTGAAAATATAGCCCCCGTTTGACTAGCATGCAAAACTGTAATGACTTGGATATCTCTAGAATGAGTTAGTCGTGTTTAATAATGGTGTTTATATTTAATCGAAAAGGTCGAATATATGGAAATAAAATCATTCGTAAATAATTATGGATGGAATAATAAAAAAAGTGTATTTCATTCTTAAATAATTACGAATAAATTTTTATGGTACAATAATAACAACTATTATATATAATAATTTAACACAATGTATGTTCATTTGTAGAATTTTCTCGATGTTTCGCCATATCCTCAAATGTACAATGTCAAACGTCGAGTGGTCGTGAAATCGAGTCGACTCGGCTATAAAGATTGATCCTTCATGTTTTTTCTTCCATAATTCGGCTTGATAATAATGAATAAGTTTCGATCGGGGATGTAGGAAGTAGTATCAACAAACTCGGTCAAATAATGCGATGCTCAATCTCAATGAATAATTATAAACGAGCTTCCTCCCATGCAAAAGAAAAGCCAAGATAGGATCGATTTTCGTTCGACCAAGTTTTTCTAGTCTCACTTTTTCTTCGATGCGATAACGAACGAGGGATTTATTTAAAAAAATTGTCTCCCTAAATCGATCAGTGACTCGTATCGAAAAAATAATCGGTCACGAGACAAAAACTACGTTTTAATTGCTTTCTTCCATTTCTTGCTGTTTCGTAAATAGTAGAAAATTCAGCTGTGTCATAACTAACAGAGCATTTGTAATTCCGACGTTGCAGAAGTGTGAATCGGGCGACTTTAAGGGATTACATACAATTATGAAGTCTAAGACTAGCTTAGGTGAGAAGTTGGTTCGTGTAAAATGTTTATCGAGCGAAAAGCCCGTTCTTCTTTATCGAATGAACGGTATTTCGGTATTTCAAGTTTTTGAGTTAATAAAAATGCAATTTTCACGGAATATCAAGATTCTTGTTGATTTGAAAAAGCTTTTTTTCCTGATTCACGGATCTACAACAATTTGTTTTTCCATCACGTTGTAGTTGGGTTTCGCTTGGAAGAAACTTTTCTCAAAATTTAATTAAATATCGTCAGCGCGTATTTAGTATTTAACGAGAAGGAAAATCATAAACAAAAAACAACGATTCAAAATTCTAACAGTGATGAGTTCTTCGTAAGAATACATAAGCCTTTAACGAAGCTCCGAAATACGGTCCATCGGTGCAACAACAATTTTGTCTTAGCTGTTGGTCCCATCACGTAGTGTGAGGATAAAAAGAGTTCGAGAACAAAAAAAGCGAAGAAAGAAAGGAAGAAGAAACGAGAAGAAAGAGCGCGACCAAGATGCGATTGGGAAGGCAAAAATTTAATTGTAGCCGGCGAAGCTTGTTGAATTTTAAGTAACAGAAAAAGCAAGTGGAAGGGGCGAGGATCGCGAGACATTTTTGGATGCTCCAACTCTCGAGTCTTTTGTATTGAGTTTCCCACTAATTCGGCTGAGAATTCAGCGAGTTCATTGCTTCGTTCCTTTACAAAAGTGATTTCGAGTTTGACAGGAATATGGTAAACAGCAATTCCTGGCTAAAACCACGAGAAACAAAATATTCGTGAATTAAAAAAAAAAAAAAAACAGAAAAAATTGCACCGCAGCGATGGAGACTTTAATACCAAAGATTATCTGCCTGAAGTAATGGAGCTTACAACAATAAATAATGAAAACGTATAAACACACAATTGGCGAAATGCAATGGAGGTCTCGCGTGAGCGTGGTCGTCATTGAAAATGGCACGGCGATGAAATTTTCTTCAACACATGAAAATCGCATTTTCCATAATAATTTCCTATCAGTTATTTATTGCTTTGCGTTTTTTTTTTCATTTCGTTCGCTCCGATTGATCCGGCGATCGAATATCGACAACTTAGTGTCCATGTTACGCCGTCTCATATAAATTTACTTTTAATCGGGGATTTACCTCAAAAGCTTAAAAAGAAAATGAAGAAAAAAAAAACTAGAAAAAGGTCGCAGCATCTCACATTTGATGTCGTTTTTGGCTAACGTATGATAATTCATTGGCAACGTTTTCGTGAGACACAAATATCGCAGCTTTGAACACAGTCGAGCGGGAAGAGGGGGGGGGGGGCAGGACGAAAAGGATAAAATGAGCAATATCAAGTGACGACGGAGTGAAACGACGTAGATGAGTAAATGATAGAAAAAAGTAGGCAAGAAGAAGGATTAAGATTTGGATAAATTCCTTGTGCCGGCGTCCTTATCCGCGATAAGACTGAGAAAGACTGTAAAATGAACGAAAGAGAAAAAAGGGAAGAGAACGAAAAATTAGACTGCGGGGGTGAATGCGAGCCGCTCCTTTCGACCCTCCAAAATCACACGTTTAGTCGCAAATAACTTTTTATCTAAATGGTACAAATACTATACTCTTTTCTTGCTTTCTGCGTTTCCTTTTTAAACTTGATTTTAGTTTTTTGTGTTGTTTTATCATCAAAGGACTTGTTCTATGTCAAATAATTCGTACACGCAGGCTCACACGCAATTTATCTGACGCGCACAATATAGTCTTGTTGTGGTATCCGCACACATATCCACACGCATACAAACACGAAATTGTCTTACAGTTTTTTTTCGTTCATTTTTTCTCGAGCTCCCAACTGGTTCCTTTTATAGTGGCGAATCAGGGAGGGAGGGAGTAAAAGACGAAATAAAAGTACGTATTTCGGAGTTGGCCTCGTTCGAAGAGCTGTTATGCGTGTTTGTTTGTGTTTACGTGTACTTTTAGTGTCAATGTGCGTGTGTATTATTGCGGCTTTGCCAAGGTTTTTCTGGTACGTTATTCCCACCTCATCCTCCTCTTCCTTGTATTTTCCTTTCGTTCCCTTTGTGTACCATGGACGTCACGAATCCGTGCATTTCGCATATTCGTCATCTCTCATTCACTTATTATTCTTCTAGTCTCGTCTTACTTTTTCTAAACTCCCTATTTTTCTCTCATTTTTGTCCTGTCGCTTTTCTTCTTGTGTTTTTTTGTTTTCTCTTGTTCTTTTTGTTTTGGGGGTGCATTCGTACTCTTTCCCCATGGCACACCAAACACTTCGTCCACTTTGTCATTCGTTTGTGTCCTTTTTTGGGGAACGACGATACACCCCTGACCGTATAACCTTCTTCTCTGCTAACTCTCCTTTCATTAAGCTAATTTTTTTTCCGTATTGTTGTTCGCTACGTATCCGTTGTTCGTCCCGTTGCTGTAACAACTGTTGTACTCCTTGTTGTATATCGTCGCGTACGACGAAACACCGTTCTGCGTCGTTGTTTTAATGTTCTCATTATTTTCGTAAACTGGCATACACAAACCACCACCACCACCACCCCCACCACCCGCAACCCGTTTACGACGATCCGACGAATTCTTCGCATTACTCGGACCGTATTTCGTCTTGTAGAAATCGGAAAATAGACCCAGGAACAAAATACCGTGCAGACCGATCCAGACCATGAAACTACGAGGATAATCGCACTCTGTGAATAGAAGCTGGAACTGGTGGCTGAAGATCATCACAAATTGGACCTGAAACATTTTTTTTCAATTAATTTCATGATGAATACATTTTTGTTGAATTTTTTTTTTTCTACTTTTTTTTTCATGTTTCCAAAGAGATTTTGAGACTTTCTTTTTCTCAAATTTTCACACTATCGTCCACGACTCCGACGAAGATTAAGAATGTGTTTGGCTTCTTGTGATTTTTATTAGTAAAACGCCCGAAGCTCCGATAAATAATTAAAAAAAAATTTCCCACGTGCAATATTGTTCCTGTTTTTTCGTGCCGGTATTGGACAAAGAATGAACGGATGTACGGAACTTAGAAAAAAGTCTTTAAGAAGTTGTGCTGTTCGGAAATGTTGACAACAACATTTCAAGACGTCAATTCGGTCTTTATCTTTGGAGATTTTGTTCAATTTTTTTTATGAATGTACATTTTGTGGGACAATTTACATTATGTTGCCGTTGCCGTTGGTCTGACAAGCTAGTTTTTTTCCTCATTTTTTATCAGAAGAAAATCCTTACGTAAAAGCGTATAATTTATTTTGGATTTCTCCGTCGACATTCGAATATTGAGAATTTCTGAAGAATTTCTGAGAATTGTAGATCGATGGAAAACGTCTTTTCCATTTCGATTAAAATTCATTTTATTCAAAGAATAAGTTCTACAAACTCGTCAATCATTTTCCACTATTAATTTTCTTTTTTTTTCAAAGAAAAAAAAGTCTCTGCGAAAACTCGAAATTCATTCTCGATTTTTCCGTTCACGTTTCGAAAACGATTTTCTTAGCAATTTACTGGAAGTGGGAATCAATGGAAATTGAGTAATTATTTCTTTTTATATTCCAATAAAAAATTCAATGTCCAAAGAAATATCGAATCAATTAGTGTCACGATGGAAACATTTCTCGAATGTTATTCAGCGTTGGGAAATGATTTAAATAAAAAAATAAAATTGGTGCTTGAACTTACCATCTGGAAAGTTGTGAGATATTTCTTCCACCAAATATACTTTTGGTATTGCGGTCCCATAGCCGCAATCATGTAGTAGAAATACATGACAATATGAACAAAAGTGTTGAGAAGAGCGAAAAACGTGCTGTGTCCACCTGGTGCGAATTTCACTCCCATCCAAACTGAGAATGGCATGATACCGTGATGTATAACATGGAGTGTAGAAACTTGTTGAGTCTTCTTCCTCAGAATGAAGAATATCTGTATTGAAAAAAAATAATTGAATATATTGAAAACGTCAAATTTCTGTATTTTTTCACTTTCTATTATATTTCTAATTTTTCTGATATTTCTATATTTGCTGCATTTTCTTGTAGTTGCAATTTTTGATTTTCTTGAGCAAAACTCGCGATTCTTATGCAATATTTAATCAAGACAATGAAACGATCGTTTAATTTTAGATTCGTGCACAAAGTCGATCGAAAAATTGTAATTGTCTTTTAAATTGAACAAACAGTGAAAAGAAAAAGTAACATAAGTTTCTGAGCGTCCTGTTCTATTGTGAATGGCAATGAACAGTTGTAAATTCTTCACAAGGACGTAAATAAGTGATTTTTTCTTTTTTTCATGCCAGTTGATCGAAAAAGTAGTTCTGAATTTAGTATCGATCGAAAAAAAGAATGCAAGGTAATTTTCAATGGCATTAAAAGAAGAGAAAGTACGATGGAGTAGTAAGGAAAAAAATTAATTTGAGTCTATACTTTCTGTCGGAAATTTGCATCAGCTCGATTAATAAGATTCCAGAATTGGTTAAGCTGATTGTAGGCTCGGTAAAAATCCTACTGCACGTTTCATTCGACGAAGCTTGATGGTTGAAGAAATACTTGTGTTACAAGTTGTTCGCGTATCGACAGAGAACAAGCTGTAACTTTTTCCTTCTCGGGAAATCTCAAGGACCTTCAAGAAAAACGCGTATCTACTTTTCCATCGTCCCTCTCGCACTCACCCAACGAAAGGATCACCTTAAGATACTCTTTTCTTCGTGAACCTCGAATTTCCAGACAAAATTATCACGACCACGATATCCATTAGCAGTTTTATCGTCCACCCAATGCATTGGATATTATGCTGAGTCTTAAAACTGGTAAACCTTGAAATCCGTATACGCGCATTCATAAAATATATAAAATTTTCTTCGAGGATAATTACAAAGATGCAAGTGCAATTTTTCTTCATTTTTTGATACGATAATTGGTTAATGCCATCGAGTTTTTCCATAAAATTTGCTAAATATAGTTTTATAGACAATTGTGTTGCTGTTATTGTTCGAAGAAAAAACAAATATTCTGCAAAATTCATTAGCGAAAAGTTGTGATCAATTATGTCTTTTTCACCGATAATCAACAATCGTATGACATTCGGATATCGTGAAGCTGGACTCAAACAGTTTGAGGAACTTTTTCTTGTATTTTAAGCAATTGAAAAGTTTATTCTCGCGAAGTCGAACGGTTGAGAGATTGAATGATAGAAAAAAGTGTGCAATCCGGTGCGCATTCTGCAAGGGTATTGAGATGCCTCGAACTCGACGAGTTCATTAAGGATACGCTAATTATTTATACCGAGGGCAACTGGAGCGGGAGGCTGATGTTTAAATGAGGAAAATGTATGAAAATAATTGAACGTCGCTTGACATGAGGCTCCTGTATCAAAGTTCACTTTTGAGTTGAACGTTTCCTTTTTTAACGGTTTTAGTAAGACGCCCACGGGTGTGGGAATTTGTATCGCAAGGAAGTAAAAACATTTTGGAAATTCCTGTTTTTTTTCCATGTTCTATAAATTTGATTCTTTTCCTGCTAGCGTCAGAAAAAATTCCATGAGATAAAATTAGTGCCCACATCCACATCCACAAAAGAAACATCCGTTCGTTCGAAACTTGATGGCTTACCGTGTCGAAAAATTCTGTGAACTTGCTAAAGTAGTACCACCAACACGTATTCGCCATTCTCATCGCGACGGGCGATTCCGAATAATCCACTGGCTGACATCGGAAACTGTAACCTCTCGCCCAGCCGCTCATCATGTACTGTAAACAAATTTCATTGTTTAAATAATTGTTCTTTTTTTCGATTATTGCAAACACTTAATTAAACGAGAATTCCGTTTAAATTTTTTACATCGACCAGGAAGTTATTGGATAGATAATCAGAGCCTTCGGTTTCCTATTTTTTGACTTTATCGTGCAAATCATAAAATGATAGAAATTTGGCTGGTTGGAAAAAAGAGTCTTATTTTTGTTAAGTCAAGTCAAAGATGGAGACGTCGGATTAGCGACGATAGCGAAACATTCTTTAGCGAGACCGAAAGTCCTTTTTCGCTCGACTGAAAAAACAAAAATGATTATTTTCAAAGAGTTAACATTTTTAACTGATTCGGGACTGTCCCGCTGGTAGAATCCTCGGGAATCATTTTCATGCAAGAATGCGTCGCCAGGCGATTGATTGTTTGTTCCCAAAATCCGAATCCGGATTCGATTTTTTTTATAAAAAAAAAAAAAACGAGAAATATTTGCCGAGAATATTTTTTTTCAATGTCCTTTTTTACTTGGCGACCATGAATCGCCAATGAAGTTGGGCTATCGAGTTATAACTTGGTAAATAATTGAAACTTTACTGTTTTGCACCGATCGTACTAGAGTCGAGTCGAAATATTTTTTACATCCTGTTTCATGGCTCGGAGAAGGTTATTAAAGTTATACAGAAAATCGATAATTAACCATCAGCCTGTCGCAGTTTTATGGAGAAAAAACAAATCGCGTGATTCCGGTACGACAACTCACATCACTACTACAAATAAAGATTATATTTGTATCTTTGAATGCACAGTGTCGCCGGAACTCGGGTCGTCAACGAGAACATTTTTCGCAGTTTTGGCACCGAATTATACAAAACCAATTCATGCAATTTCTTTATTTATGTGTTTCAAAATTTGAGTCCGGCTCAAGCTAACGATGAATGCGAAAATTAGAATCAACAAAAATTGAGAAGGATCCGAGTTATTCCATTTGGAAAATCGACTGTGGAAATGCATCAAGAATTTCTCTTATTTTTTGTGGAACAAATATTTTTATACTTTTTTTTGTTTTATTTATACGTAAATAATTCATAATTTTTCGAAAAATTTAAAGGATAAAAAATGGATTTCCAAAAATCGCTCAGATTTTCATGGACTTAACTTTAGGCTGATGGTTTTTCAGCTGCGAATGAAACGGAGACAATGATAAATCTTGAGAGTATTATTTGCAGGACCGAACAAACATTGAGTATAAGTTTTGTGGAGCGTTGGTCATACTCTCGAAATCTTTCGAGTTCAAAGGGGATCTCGAAGGTAGAGACGAATGTCTCTCGAGATGAAGAGTGAAAAGGAAAAAATGGTGACCGAATCGAAGTTCGATTCCTCGTAGAGTTTGCTCAGCGCGAGAAGTTCGAAGATTGCGATGTGAAGAGCAAAAGTAAACGCTCAAATCTTTCAACACGCCGAGAATTTACGCGTTATTTAAGCTCAAGAATTGAAAAACTATGAACAAGACATTTTATTCCAAGAAAATGACCAAATCATATCGGCGACTGGTTCTCGAAAATATTTCGAAGACAAACTCCTGGACCGGAATTTGGGCAAACGAAAAAAAAACCGACAAAATTCAAAGTTCACATTTATTTCCTGTCACAAGCTCCTTTTACGTGAGACGAGGAAATTTTTGGTGAGAAATACATTCAAGTTTTCGTCCTTTCGATTTCTTTATTTTATTGTTAAAATTCTTCACATTTTTTTTTTTTCAATTTAATTAAATTTTTTTCGTTTGTACGATTTTCTACGAAATTTCTCGCTTTTACGATCTCGCAAAATTTCACATTCGAGATTCTAGGAGAAACCTTGATAAGAACATACATATGTATATACGCACATGTAATGAACGTGAATGCGGGTCTGTTTGGCTGTACGTTTGCTTTTCTCATTGTCGGGCGAGGGGTCACGGCGACTAATACTCAACGGAAGTGCGTGCTGCGCAGAATCATTTAGACACACGTACGAGACTCACAACAATCGACCCTACCTCTTCTCTCCATGGCTAATTCGTTTAACGCGCCAGAAATTGGCCCCACACAATTCGGCAGACAGCAATTAGGAGCGCGATATACTAAAGCATTTTTATTCATTCCTTTCCTCAACGACGAACCCCGTATACAATTCCGTTCCCCTTCTTAGAGCTTCGAAAGATTTGCGATTACTTCGATTTGGTCAATACCGAAAGGTCCAAAATTGTTTTTGAATCTTCTTTTCGAAAAATTCGTTTTAGAACGATTTCTTCATCTGGAAAATTGCCAGGATTTTTCCTATTAAAAAAAAATTGATTACAAATAACTTTTCGATTTGAATTGATTACAAATAATTATTCGTAAACTATTTTCCAAACCCTTTGTTAAATCTTTTTTCTCGAAACAGATTCTTAATAATGTTTTGCATTGATTTTTTCGTAGGATCCCTAAGAACAGTTGTCACTAACGTTCAACATTTTTTCTAACCATTGAATGATATAGATAAAAATGTCGTATGAGAATGAACAAAAAGGATCTGCACCAATCTTGGGAAAAAATCATCACAAGGAACGATAAGAAACCGTCGTGGTCTCGATACAAATTCAAAGCGGAGCTGCACAATTTATGAAGTTTTTTTCAATTTTCACACGACGTTGGAGTTTGCATCGTTGGAATGCAACATAAGTTTTTTTATTTTTGCTTGGCAAAGCTCATTATTTTAATTGAGAATTTAATCATGACGATAAAACGATCGGTTTTTGCTCCTGAAAAATCTGTGAGCTCGAAACATTTGGATAATTTTGAAAATTGAACAAATCACCAATAGAAATTAATGTTTTTGAATTTTGAAGGTTGTTATTCAATGGAAATTCTGTTCAATCTACCGGATCAAGAATTTTAGTTTTTTTTCTTCTAAGAGCATAAAAGCCGTTAACTAGCAAAGTATTGAATCAACAGAAGAGACTGTTCTGGCTTATTTAGCTGGGGGAATCGCAGGACATTTAAAATAGTAAAATCGATTGTTGCGACGAGGGAAAAAGAGGCTGGGAGGGATAAGTAGTAGGTCGTACAAGCATTTGTGTGTCCAAGGGTTCGTGTTCTTTCCGGATATTTAGCAAGCGTTTCGACGTCAACGCATTGCCGATTCACAGAGATACAAAAATGTTGTATGGATGGTACACATCGGAGAATCAAGTGAGCACAGTTGCGTGTCAAGGCTGAACGTACTCTCGTAATGAGCTGCTTGAGCGTGGGCAGTTACATTATTGAACGACGCTTCTGTTATTCCCGATTTGGCATTAGCAATGATAATTCATTGCTTTTTCCCTCATTGTTCAGTAATTAATGTCATTAATGAATCCTACAGTTTCCATGTGGCATTATAGGATTAAACGAGGGAGGCGAATACTTAGAGGATTGGGATGAGTTTTACAAGAGTGGAATTTTACGATGCTGAAGTTTGCATCGCTGGAATGTAACGAAATTCTGTTTTTTCTTGACCAGAGACGACAAAAAAGACTTAAGATCCGAAGATCGAAACGAAAATTGTCATGATTTTTAAAATTGTACAAAAAATAAATCCAAAAAATGTATTTTTCATCGTAGCCGAACGTTGCGAACTTCAGTATCAAGGAATTCCCGATGGGGAGTAAAATGCATTTAATTGTCATTTAAAAAGGAGTCTTTCAAGGAAAATACGATCGTAATATGAATCATAATAATTTAACGATGTTCGTGCACCTCGTCGATGTTGAGTTCCCAAGTTTATGAATACATTAAATCTCTACGAACCTGTCAACGAGCCAATGACGCACATGCTCAATTTATACATTTTAATGTGAAACGAAAAAAGTGATTTTGCTCGAAAACAGAGGATGTGACCATGAAAAGTTATGAGAATCTGTAGAGATAAAAAAACGTTGCTCTCGAAAGAATGTTTCGATGATTACGCCGTGCGCTCCTGCTGCTGCGTTGCTTGAGAACGTTCGCATTATGCTAAATTCATACAACACTCGTGATTCCTTTTCACGCCTTTAAATGCAGAATAAGAGACAATTATTCATACATGGGCATCTCGAGCCACATGATCTCACTCGTAACCACGTCGTTCATACGTCGCTTTATTGTTCACCTGTGAACTTGTTCACTAATTGATCGCGAAAGGAGCGATACGCTGGATGAACCAAAGGCACGTCTTTCGAGGGGGAATTCATTAATATCGGACAACCGAAAAGTTCATGTATATTCCAGAATTTTAAGGATGTTGAGTCCCAAATCGCAAATGATGAGAAAATTCTGAAAATTTGATACGTTTCTGTCTGAAGTATTTAAGAGATCCTGTCAAAATTTCAGGACGATTAGGAACCTCGTTATTGAACAATCAAGATCAACAGATCACACGTCGTTTCATGGAAACTGATATAACTTCGCGATAAGTTGTTTTTATGTCCTCTCAATTTTCAAAAATCTACAATATACCAAAAGCTACGAAACCAAAATGAAGTTTATTGATAAATATTTTCTGTATTTCTTTCGAAAATTGTTATTAACAAAATATTGATTTATTAATAACGAGCTTCCTGATCGACGTGAAATTTTGACACGACCTTTCCGATACTTTATACAAAAACATCCTGAATTTTCACAATATTCTTATCATTTTTTTATTTAAACCCTTAAGGAGGTTAAAGAAATGGTGGCGGTATTCTTGAAATTTGGTATGTTTTTATATGAAGTACTCAGCAGATCGTGTACAAATTTTGAGTAAATTAAGGAGCTATTTATTGAACAATCGACGTCAACAAGTTTCATAGATACCCAAAATTCTTAATTCGCTAATCTGTAGTCACGAATTTATCGATTGGTGGTAGAAAGAAAAAAAGAAATTGAAAATTCCTTAAAATGTTTACGAGGCGAGAAGAAGCAACGGGATGATTGCCTAATATTGCTACGGGTAAAGATCGATAGGAAAAAAAGTGGTGATGTAGTTTCAGGGACCAAAGACGAAAACAGCTTAGTCGTGTTTGTAGAAAAAGTGAAGATTGTTGAAATGCAAATTTTTGGTCAAATGGATGTTGGCACGAAAGAGGCAGGTCGAAAGAAGGTGATGATATAGTTAAAGGAAGAGCAAGAAAGGCTCGAGTCGAAGTCCTCACTTTTGTGTTGCAAAGTTCAAAGTAGAAAACTCGGCCAACGATGGCTTAATTTCTAAGCGGCCCCTCGACACCGCATCGCCCCTTATCGCGCTTCGAAACAAGTAGAAGCGTTCCATTCTCTTCCCGGATCTCTTGATAATCCCCGATCCATCGATTCCGTAATCTTCTGGACGAGTTAACGAGCAGCGAACACTTGGCCCGTTTTATTTTTTCTCTGCCAATTAAGTGCAAATGACGTACCATCGAAACGAGTGAAAAGTGGGAGAAAAACTTTTCTTCACATTGGGAGTTTACCTAAGAGGACGATGGAATATTTACCTCAGACCTAAACGACTTTTCACTCCTAACAACTCCTTTTCAAAATAAAATGTTCGTCTCACGCGATAATGAGCTTTAAGGGGGTTCGACTGAGATAACAAGACCATAATCTTTCAAAAAAGGACAGAGGCTAATAACTTTTTTATCTTCCAGAGTCTCGAATCATGGATCGCTGACTATAAAATACCTGGCAGACGAATTCCAAGATCATTTTTCCCTAAAATTACACGCTTAATCCGCATCGGCATTAAAACAAGAAATCTTAAGAGCGAACCACCTTAATGAAAGCTGCCATTGCGCTCGAATCGATAAAACAGCAAAATGTGAGAAACCGGTTGGAAAATAATCATGTTTTCCTATCGGCTGAATCAGAAGGGAAAGATGCAGTCACTGCACTATAAATTTATATCACAAGTAAAAAAGACGAAATAAATAAGCAGAATGTACAACGTGCAGGCATATCGGAGCAGCATCGTGAAAACCAAAGTTCCTTGACAAACGACAATGCTTCTGAACAAAGTAACTATATATATACCGCTATTACGAAGCGTCTCCCGCTTCTATGTTAATCGATCCATGTTCCCATTACGGATTTCATTTAAATTCGATTAACCGCTTCGAAGATGCGAGTCGTGGTAGATGAGCCGTATTATCGAGCTCGCTGTGACACTATTATACGTGTTATAGTACGTGCTTAGTACACAGTTCGCTCATTTATAACTTAATCGAGGTCTCGTATCATTTTTAAGTAAAAAAAAAAAGTAAAAAACGATGTACGTTGACGTGGAAAATTTCCTGAGTCTTGTATGACGACAGTCCTTCGTGTCTCTACGTATCAAAAATCGGATGAATCATTCGAATCCTTCAATTTCTATAGCAAAATTAAAATTCCGAAAATATTTAAACGTACAACAGAATTTCATGATGATGATTCTATTCCATCGATACGTGCCTCCTCGTGTTTTCCAGCTGAACGATTTATTGTATCGCAGAATCGAAACTTTGGAATGAGAAGAAAAAAAACCAAATAGAAAGAAGAATTTTTCTAGAATGTCTATATAATTTCTGGCTGCCCCGAATTTTTTTTTTTCATCCCTTTCCAAAAGATTGTCAATTTCGCTCGTATTTTCTCATAAAATTCGATCGTCCATCCACGAAACAGAATGAATGGGAAAAAGCGAAAGTATTTTACAAAATGCAACAATTTTGTTGATTATCACGAGAAGAAAAATCGTTTATTCGTTGTGAACTGTGGACAGAGTTTTCCTTGGTATAAAATTATTGGCGCGTGAGTATGGACGAATCGGGAGAGCATCGTCAAAGAGCAAATCTATTGGCAAAGATAATGAGCCAATTAATTTTGCGAAAATCAAAGCAAAAGAATAAAAAAACGAATAAAAAAAGGCTAATAACTTTTTGAATCATCTGTTTTATGAAAACTCTACAACGAATGACGCTGGGTCTTTTAGGAAGGCATGATTTTTGAAGCTCTTCTTTGAAATACGTTCAATTAATCATTTTTCGTCGAAATATTTATCCAAGTCGAATTTCAAAAAAATTCTTCTCAAGACCCAATTGTAAAAAGCTGGTTTTTCCAATATCAAGTCGATATGTGTGCTCAAGTGATCGGTCGGAGAATCTTCGTGATATGATATGGCCGTGGGTGCCCTCATTGTTGTCGAGAGACGCGGTTAAGGAATTTTTAGTGTGGCAAGGATGAAAGCCCATCAGCCAAGTGCTTTAGCTGAGAGCTGATGGTGCAAGCAACATATGCAGAATAAGTAGGAAACCGAGTGGCCGATCGGCCTACTTTTTGAGTATAACTCACACTCAGCAATGACAAAAGCAACAGAAATATATGTAGACTACGGCGTCAGAGTATTTGGCCGCAACGGAGCTTTGGAAAAGTTGCGATTCAAATGCAGCCCTCTGAGCCGCGTCACCACCTTGTATTCGTGGCCGATTGTTCAACAAAAATAGGAAAGAAAAACGGATTTTTAATTTAAAAAATTAAAAAAAAAAAAAAAAAAAAAAAAAAAAAAAAAAAAAAAAAAAAAAAAAAAAAAAAAAAAAAAAAAAAAAAAAAAAAAAAAAAAAAAAAAAAAATAAGATAAAATAAAATTGGAAAAAGAAGACACAAGGATGAATGCAAAAGTTTCAAATGTCTCGAACAATGCTTTGGATTCGAAAAAAAACGTGGCAAAAAGTCGTGGATTTTCTGGCCTTGTTGAAGCTCTTCAATGAAATTCCTCCATCGGATTCTCTATCATTGGAAATCGACTCTTATGAAAATTATTCCTTATGGCGAGTGCATACACGCGTGCCAATCGATCGGTTTCACACCTACTCACGGTTTCTTTCGTTTCCTGAACTCTTTTTTCTTGTTCGGATCGTGCAACGAGCATATAATATACCGCAAGACAGCCACACGAGTAACTGTATAGTCAAGCACTCATGTGACATACTAATCGCGTGCCGAATGTTACGATAGCTATACAGCTAAATTATTTGTGTACAACGACTACCAAACGATCAGCTACGATATCCAAATATTAAGGGTGGGATATTGATTCAAGAAAAACGATTCGAATCGAAAAAAATTGAATAATGCGATTATCTCGCTTATTACAATATTGACGGACCCGCGTCGCGATGATCAGTTTTCCAAATAAATTTTTGACTAAAAATAATTTAGACAAGAAAAAAAATTTGACGGATTTTTTCCAACTATCAATTTTTTTTCTGTTCGAGTCACAAGACCTAGAAAAATTGATAATATAACTTGAAAGTATTCCGGAAGTTCGAATGATCGAAATTTCATTTACTTTCCATATTGAATAGAAAAATTTAGTTTCGCCTCATTGTGTTTATTATTTTCTTGAAAAATTCCGTCGGTTTCAAGATTAAAATCCAATTAAAGTTGAAAATTGTTTCATCAAAGTATGCGCAAAAAAAATAGTGCAATTGACGAAAAAGGGAACTTACTTCGTAGAAGATCCATGAGGAGAAGAGAGTCTGTATGAGATTGTACACGACGAGGACTCCTCTGAGATCAAAAGGTTTTCTGTTCTCCATCATTCTCGGGCCCAAAACTTTGCTGAAGTAAACGTACGTCAGGCATATCAGAGCTGTTGGTACCGGACTGGCCATCATCGCCCAATCGTTAACTCTGGGATCTGTGAAACATTTCGTTCAGTGAAAAAAAATAAAAACATGCGAGCTCGAGGAATGAGATGATGAGAAAAATTTTTGCTGATTATTTTGCTCCTTCCAGTCAAATCTTCATGCATGTTAATGAAAAAAAAACGTAAAGTCCTCGTCGACCACGTGCGAGATCGCATTACGCGATCGATTAGGCAAAAAATTATTACGAAAATAATTTTTTCGAAACAGGATGGCGATTCGATAAACGAAAAATATTAAATATGAAGAGGAAATTTATTTACAAATTGATACGTGAAGAATAACTGAATCATAAGTATTTCGCATGAAGAATATATTTTTTTGTTATTTTTGTTGGATTCCGAGCAAATGCAATCGACAGTCTGCGCATAAATAAATAACGTAAATGCAAAACGTAGTGGAAACGGCAGCTTTTTCGTTGGTGTATTGCGATGAAATGTACTGCAGCGCGACTGATTAATCGATTTTATCCGCGTTTGATCAACGGAGAAGGCTGAAAGGTGAATATCGTTGAACGACGAAGTTCTTGTCATTGTTTAAAATGTGAAACAATGGTTTCGCAAGTGCGTCATTTTTAAAATAAATGCATCGGGTATGTAAGTGGCAAGGAATAACTAAATGCGAATCAGTGACTGGAGAAAAAGCGATACATTTTCCCTGTTTTATCGTTGTAACTTTCTATGGGATTCGATTTATAATGAAAATAGATTTAACTCTCGGAATGGAGCATCGAACGTTCGGTGGTTTGATTCCTTATTCGACAATCTTGTGCATTTTAAATCTAAGATCCAACAATGAGCGAAACTTTAACGCTTTCCAACGAGAATTTATTTCAATCTTTTCTCTATTTCGCGACTTATTTTTTTCGTTTAAAAGGCATTCGTAATCGAGAGTTTGCCACGTGTGACGTTCATCTCGCGTCCTTCTCTTTGTTATCGACGAACCAAGAATATTGTGCAAATTTAACTCCGTCAAGGTTCACAAAGAATATTCTACGCTGACGGAAAAATTGCGCAAGTTAATTACGTACTGTGGGTTTCCGGCCCAAAAAAATTAATCTCCGGGTCGTTTCAGGCCTGACGGATCCGTCCGAAAAGTTTGTCATGATCAAGAGGAATCAAGATCGAAAAACATGAGGTTTGTTTTACCTAACGAGGAAGAAAGGGGAAGAAAAAATGATTCGTCACGTTTTTATTTTACGAATTCATTCGTGAGGTCCAAAAAAGGCAAGAGGCAAATTAAAAAAAAAACTTCGACAAAAAGCGACGAATCTTTTTTTTTTTCTTTTCATTTCGTTGCGTTGCGTCGATGCAAACTTCAAGCTTATTCCAAGGGCGCATAATCAGTCAATAAGATTGTAATGAAACGTGGCAGAAATATTATAAACGTATTTTTCTTCCATTCAGCACATTGTCCTCCGACCCTGATTATATCGAGAAAATTAACAAGTTCATTCAACATTTTTTTTTCCCCCAGCTCGTCCTTACAACGGCGGAATTGATGCTCGAGGAGAGCGAAGAACAATGACGAGATGTCACAATGCATCGCTTTGCAGTAGAATCCACAAACAGATGGTGAAAATGAGCAACGCGCCGAGCTCCGAGATAATCATCGCGGTAATTAGAAAAATTTCTCACATTTTTTATTCTGCCATTCCAATGGCAAGTTCTGTGTCACGAAACTTTAAAAATAAATCGAAAGGATTACCCAACAAAATAAGTCATTTCCCGGAATCCTTCCATACATATTTCCCATAAATCGTTGACGGTATCGAAGTTCACGTCGTTGAGGATCAACAAAAATCCTTTTATTTTTAAATTTAAACATAAATATTTTATTTTATTTTTTCATTTTATAATATTTTCCGAATCGCCTCGATTTTTCTTTGACATTTATTTTCATTTGTAAAAATAATTATCATACATCGACACGCCATGTTTATTTTTGGCTCTGCTTTCGAAAGATAAAATAAAATAATTCATTCAGTTGCAAACTTTAACGTCATGCTCGTTGCACATTTTTCAATTTTTTCAAAGACATCGAAAAGTTATTTCACAGCAAAGTATTAAGAAAGAAACAAAAACTTTGTTGAACGTCGACGCTTCGCGTTGAAAGTTCTTCCCTCAACTATGAGAACATTCTTTGGAGTAAAAAAAATCCTCTCCAAAATATGTACGAATAAAAAAAAAGTTAGACTTTGAGCTTGCTGAAATATTGCAGACGGTACTCGGGGAGGAAAGCTCGAAATAATAGCCGGAATAATAAAATAGGAGAGGAGCAAGTTCGATAGAAATAATTTGTCATAAAGAAAAGATTTAGTCGCAGAAGACGATACTCGAGGCAAGTGTTGCCAGAGGCTAAAGATTTCATTAAGTTCTTGTGCAAAGCCTCTCAGAATTTTAATGACAAAGTTGAAAGAGCCAACGAAATAGAAAATTGTTTCGGTTCTGCTCTTTCGTGCGCGGTGTCTCCTGTTCGTTTTTTTTTTTTTTTTTTTTTTTTTTTTTTTTTTTTTTTTTTTTTTTTTTTTTTTTTTTTTTTTTTTTTTTTTTTTTTTTTATGTTATATATCTCGAGTCGAGTGAGTTCCTCGACATAGGTAGTTAATGGAGGAGAGGAGAAGCTGAAGCGAGAGGGCATAAAAGGGAGGTGGCAAATGCTCTCGTTGTTAAGGGTACAACCTCCAAGAGCTCTCACGTCTCGAGTTACGCGAATGAGAATGTATGTAAACTGGTGTTTTCAACCTCTCGAAAAAAAAGCACCAACTCAAACTACGAACTAAATTGCAGATAAGAGTGCGCTGTAGTAATAAAAATACCGTTCAACGAGTTATCGTTTTTCCAAACATTAGTCCAACTTTACGGTTGTCTCGTTAGTATCAAAAGCAATCCGGCACTTAACAATGGCTGAGAATCTCGAAGTAGACAAAATAAATAAATAAAAAAAACACATTAATTGTCTCTTAATAAGACAAAACGTTGTCGTTGGAGAGACTCCACAACGATCCTCGGATAAATAGGAATCGATCAAGAGCAGCTGATCGATTCAAGTTCGACGAGCACGATCTCCATACCGAATCATTTCTATTTGAATCACTAAAAAATGTTAGCCCCTCCGGACATTTTTGACTACGATTTTCCTCATCGGTATGTAGCTTTGATTTTTGGCAGACGATTCTAATGAAGATGGTTTGTTTTTTTCGGTACTAACGAATATTAACTCGCATCGATAAAATTGCGTGATTCCCCAGCAGTTTTCCATAATGGCCAGCGCGATTATTTTAATCTGAATGAATGGAATCACGGTAACAATTATTCAAAAAATGCCATTTCCAAAGAATCGTATTTTTGACACGAGTCAACGTTGCGTGACCCAAAAAATAAAAATGCTTAGTCGAATGTTTGGTCATCCCCCGGGGTGTGTAAAGGCGCAGGACTCGACGAAAGCGACGGAATTTCGGATGTCGAAACTTGCTTGTTCGATTTGCTTACATGGGAACTCTTCTTCTTCCGATTCGGCATTCTCGTCAATATACAACTTCGTGCTCGAACATGTAATACTTCGTCATCACAAGTTCTATCTCTTTTTCTCCACCTCTCTCTCTCTCTCTCTCGTTCGCGTACGAGAGACGGTTGTTTCTTTTTTTTTTTCAGTCCAGGCAGAGCGTGCCACTTTCACGCGAAGCGCGCGATTTCGAATACATGGACGGTGTTCTGACGGTAACGCGATCGAGTCAGCTAATGCATGCACGTTGCTTCGTCTTATCACAACCAAATATACCATCAATGGCACGAGCTACAACTATAAGTCGAACGCCATAAATATACCTACAAGAAAAACAAGACCCAATGATCGTGCTGGTCGCTTTGTCAACAATCTCTTTTATTTTTCCTGAAGTAAGCCCGCAAGTTTGCCGAATAACGATGTTGGAGTTTACATCGTTGGAATGCAACAAAATTCTGTATTTTTTTGAGCAAAGCTCAAAATTCTCATTCCACATTTAATTGTGACAATAAAACGATCGTTTTTTAGGTTTCAAATGCAGAATCGATACGAAGGTTGTCATTTTTTTCTAAATTAAATGAACAATGAAAAAAAAAAATATTTTTTTCGTTCGACTCCAACGTTGCAAACTTCAGTATCGTCGAATAATATGTAAGCTCTGCAGAAAGAACTCATACTCGAGGGCAAGCGTTCGGAATGATTATTTTCATTGTACTCGGCAAAAATCTGCTTCGATTTATCGAGAGAGTTGACGCCTTCGCCAATAAACCAAATGTTCACTCATATAAATCATGATAATTCAAATTAAAGTGGTACCTTCGCAAATGGCCAGAAATATTTCAATTTAAAAAATTAATATTGTGTCGGAATGCTCGACCCAGTAGGCCCATCCTGTTATCAATATATTTCCTCCCGGAAATAGCATTTTTAACTCGAGTCAAATATGACTAATAACCCACACAAAGGAAAGTTTTTCCTTTTAGAGTTGAAAATAGCTGAATTTTATGTTTTCCTCACAAACTTCAAGTTTACGAAAGTAGAATGTCCCAAAATGTTTCCATTGCGAATGTGAATTTTAATTGAGGCAATCATTTCCAAATTGGTCCGGGAAAATGATTTTTTTCTTTTTTTCATTTCTGTTTTTTTTGCAATTCTGATTTTTTTGACTTAACGACATAATTGTTCGGTTCTGGAATTGCCAATATTAAGGAAAAAGCAGAAAGCAGTGGAAAGACTTTTTTGAAATTACGGAATAGGAAACTTGTGTGAAAATCTGCATAAATTTAATTTTACGTGTTTGCTTCGTATATATGTAAATGTATTAATGATGCTCAATCCACAGTTAGTCTGGCTGGAGTGTTGGACTTGTGAATGAAAATAGAAATGGTAAACGCGAGGGATAAGATATAGAAAATGGAAAGTGAGAGGGGATTGGGAAAAGAATGTGCGTAAAGAATTGAACGAGAGATGGTACGAAAAAATTTGACGACGAAGAAAATTCTTTCCTATCCGCTCGAATAAACGGCCTACCAAAAAAATGGGAGGCATCGACATAGATATTTTAATCCTGGCGTGGTTTCAAAGTTTCGGGGCGTGTGTGAGGCCACAATTTCAAGAGGACGAGATAGAAAATGGTCTAAATTAATAGACGCATTAAGAATTATGAATATGAATTACGAAATAGACAAAGAAGAGAGACACGAGAGAGGAAGTGATAATGAAACAACGTTATGGACAAGTGTTTCTCTAGCACGTTCTAAAACGTCCACATTAATGGGCCGGAAACTCTCTTAGTGCACGTCGTATGCAAAATACACGAGCACCAGGTTTTGTTATCTGTGACGAAGCAAGAATTTCGCACTAGTTTTCAAACGTCCAAGAAAGCCACGTTAAAAAACGTTAATGCGATGATCGCTGGTGAACAGCTGGACTATGTGAATCCCATTTTTCCACAAAATGTGCCAGGGCATTGGAAGATTCATTGTGTCATGGATTTGATTACGTGTGATCAAGAATTCTCCGATTACTCTGTCGCTTAGTGGAACGATTGGAAACTTTTTTTTTTGGCCTTGCATTTCTCACTAAAAATATTGCACGACGTTATGATCATGTTGGAGTTTGTCTCATTAAAGTCAAACGAAATTCTGTTTTTTCTTCGGCAGAGCTCATCATTGAAATTGAATTTTTGTCAGGACAGAAAACACTCTTTTTTCCCACCGAGAAACTTGATCGGCACGAAAAATTGATGTGAATCGAAAAATTAAACAAAAATATTTTTTTCCATTGATATATAGTTGTGGGCCATTCGTGAACGTATCGAAAATATGCCCGGTAATTAATTGTCCATCGTAAAAATACCGCTCACAAATAAATATTCGAAAATTGTATTTTTTAATAAAAAAAATCGATTTTCTACTAAGCTCCTAGGAATTTCGCGCTCGCAACCATTTTCGAAAATAAATGCCACAAAACTTGAGACAATGTTTTTAAAAATCAGCGAGAGGGGGGGGGGGGCTTTTTTTCAAATAAAAATGAATTTTGAAGTTCTGGAAATTCGAATTCAGATTTGTAACCGGTGATTCAAGAAGCACCCGGGGAAGGAATATTGTGAAATCGACGGAAAGAAAAATCTACGGTCGAAAACGTTAATCGATCAAGTGAATAATAATAATTGATTGAATAATTTCAATGAATAATGAAATTAAACGAATAATTAATTGAACTTACCAGACTTGTTGTCCATCGCATCCCTGTAGCCGTGGACAAAATCTGCTACTATACTCGTCATCTTGATTCGTGTCTGGAATGGAAAATAGAGGAAAAAAGCGTTTATTGTATATTTCATGATAACGTTATGAAATTTTGTCATCACGGGCGACAGTTGATGTTTATGGGATGTGAAAAATACGGGGAACATTGTAAATACATAAGCTGTACATTATTCATGACCGTACACAGAGAGAATAATGGTGAGAAATAATCCGAATTAACTGATCGTTCGGACAACACTCGAGACTGTCTGATTTAATGGACAGGCAATTTAAAATCATTTTGGTAATGATTTTGAAGTTTGTCTCGTTTGAATGCGACAAAATCCTGTTTTTTATTAAGCTGAGTTCATCGTATGAATAAAAAATGTTGTAAGAACAATAAAAACATCATCTTTTGCCACACAAAAAATGAAATGAAAAACTTCCGAGCACAATACGAAAGATCAAACAATAAGCAATTATTAGAAATTTTTTATTTTTTTTGTTTCATCCACCCTTATTGCAAACTCGAGTCGTTTTTGGTCGAGTAAATTTCGACTACTATTAATACCTTAAAAACCAAGAGAACGAGGCATGAAATTTCTAGCGTTGGGATCTTTTTTTAAAATTTTTTTATCTAAAAATTTAAGAAGAAAAAAAGAAGTTGCCAAAATTTCTGTCCCAAATCCCTTTGCATTGAAAAGATTCAATCATAACTCTATTCAGGTTGGAAAACAAATGGCATGTATCGTTGAAGCCTCGACCTCTGGAATGCAAAGGAATTTTTATTTGTTATCTATTTTTTGAAAGCAGAGCCAAAAATGAAACTGCAGAGTTCGCCTATGACAATTTTGGCAAATGAAAAACGTAACTCCAAAAAAAAAAGTAGAGTCGATTTCGAAAATAACAAAAAATTGTGAACAGATTGAATATTTTTCGGTCAACTCTAACGATCCAAGGTTCAATATCGTATATATAACATGAACTTTCGAACGATGCATGGATGAGACTTAGATTATCAGGAGCTGGAACAGACTACTGATCGAACGAAGAGCCACATGTTTTTTTTTTTACAGTTTTCATAAGCAACGATAATGGTGGTGCGATGCGATATATGCACAAAATACCATTCTGGTATTAGCATAATCGATCGGAACTCCGAAAAGCGAGAGTTGCTATTTTGTATAATCGGGAGATCCGAGACGAAAGGTTGTCCAGGAGGAATTGGTCTAGGAATCGAATTATTTCGACTGAGTATTTCAAGGGGTATGAATAGTTGACCGCGTTTGAGCATACGAATAGTCCTATGAATTTGTGAGAAATTGCTTCATTGTATTCCAAGAGTCAATTTAGCGGTTTCATTCGCGGCCAGAAGGGGAATCCCCGTTACATAAGTGAAAGACAACATCGACTGTTAACTTTCGTGGCACCATCGTGCAACTAACTCATCATGGATGAAACAACTTAGCCTAAATGATTGAGTTTCCTGCTTCGTTAAAATTTATATATTTCATATATTTGTAATTTTCAATCATTTTCATTTAATTATAACTTTCCTCGAGCCAATCCGGAGGAATCAATTAATCATTAATTCAACAACGCAATAAATATGTCACGCAATTAGTTCCCAGTTTCGTCCATCATTGGCCAACGTCCAAATAAATTATTAATCGAAAGTTTAAATACACGTTTTCGTACCAAAAAAAAACAAAAAAAAAAAAAAAAAAAAAATAAAAAAAAAAAAAAAAAAAAAAAAAAAAAAAAAAAAAAAAAAAAAAAAAAACAGTGCAAGTTTGATAATGGGAATTGATCGTGAATTGGGGCAGTCACGATTTCGTTTATCCCCTGGATATCGATTCGAAAATTCGGCTTCTAGTCGCAAATCGTCGAGCGCGTTAAACGGCAAAGAGGGGGGGGGGGGAGGAATAAAATTGAGGAAAGAGAGTAGAAGCTCTCATCCGCGTAAAGTTGAGCGGGTTGGCCTACTTTTTGAATTTCGTGCAGTTCTTTCCCTCTGGTTGAGTACGCAGAATACAATAACTCGAAGGGCCTCGCTCGGGCGGTGTCTGTCCCAACGTTTTGCCCTATATTTTTCGTTTTATCATAGGATCATATTTATATGCTGATGATGCCGTGATACGTTCGGGATTCAGAGCGTTGAAGAAAATGGTGAGCACAAAATCAGCGAAATAACAAAGTATACTTTTCTGGTAACTCAAAAGGAACGTATACGTTAAAAGCAGCATGATTATGTGTACTGTGTCAGTGAATATATGTAGCTGCTTATTCGAGTGTGTTTTCGTGCTGGATTAAAGTCCGAAAGCGCACACGCGAAGCAAAGAAATACGAAGGAAAAAGTAGTTTCTGGAGCACAGTCATCCTGTCGCCTATATTCATCGATCGCGAAAAGCTCTCCTAGCACACACAACAGCCGACGAAACGATACGACCTGCACGTTTCTTTCCGAGTATACAATTTTCGAGATTAAGTCAAATAACGACCTTGAAGTTTGCGGCGTTCCAATGCAATGGATTCCATTACTTTGTTACGCTTTTTAAAGGGCACAGCTAAAAATCCACAGACAGTGACCGTTTATGAAAATTATTCGGAAATTAAAGACCGAACGTCGAAGCAAAAATGAAGAGCCGTAGAAATATTTTTCGTTGGCCTCCGACTGTGCGAACTTGGATATATATCGTGTGAATTAATATCTAGAAAACAGGATTGCGAGAGAAATATTAAGAATTACCATAACGTTAATTAAGTCCAAGTGAAATTAATGGGCTTATCAGTGATTAGTAAGATAATTTATGTTCATTTTAGTTCTCCCCTGTGTGATGTACACTCACCTATAATTACCACGTCAACTAAGTTTTTAAAGGCATATTATGCAAATATTAAGTAAACGAAAAACAATTATGAGGCTTGCGAAAATTCAAGCTCAATGTTGCAAATGCACCAAAATTAAGAACGAGTTTTACGAGTGAAAACTGTAAAAGAGCAATTTTGAAAAAAAATTATAAATCGAAGGATGAAAACTGTAAAAATTCCAATGTCTACGCAGCTGAAAAAATGATGGCGTAGAAATAATGGATAGAAACAAAAAATCACACTGTGCGTCGAATTTGCTTCGCGGAATTGAGAAAAAAAAAATTGGAAATTGTAATGCGATCTGCAGGGGGAATGGAAATGCTCGTAAATGCGGTTGTTCGTTTACAAACAATGTATCAAGGACAAAAAAATATTTTTAATGGCAACCGAAATGGAAAAAACAATAAAAGGTGGAATAATATCGTGCAGGATCGCCAGAAAATGTAGGGAAACATCAAGCATATTATAAGCCAAAGGAATATCGAGGGGCAAGTCAACGATGTCGTCTAGTAACTTTCTCGCGGTATCACGCGGTCTTTTCGTTGTTGCGAAGCCCGCGATTATACGAGGTAGAGAAGAGCTCGACAGCGAGGAGATCGGTTGAAGGTTTTACGTAAGACATTCTCGGCAATAGTGACTCGGGAGTAGAGGTATGTAGAGGAATGAGGGGCCAAGGGAGAAGGAGAAGACTTTGCGAGTTTGATTCGATGCCACGATGTTTGTCTTTGAAGAAATGCCTTTTTAGCCATGTCGTGGATACAACTATTTACAGTTTTCGTACAGACAAGACGTCGCCAGGGACGACAATGTCGACGTTTTTCTCTTTCATGTCTATAGAGAATTATTTTTTTTTACCCCGTGAAGAATGTGACATCGGCTGATTATTACACAATGCAATTAATTTACACACTTTCATTCCAATCATCTCATTCACACGTTGAAAACTCTAAACGGAAAGAATTTCGGAAAACAAAAAAACTAGTAATCGTGCTACTTTGAAAATCGTTGGCGAATATTTACGATCCTCACATAGTATCATAAAATTTTGATCAACGTTATTGAACTACACGAATTTTCGAACAACAATACCGAAAATGGATGTAGTGGGTTACGTGCCTGTACGAGGAAATAATGATCTGTCAGTCCGTTCGATCGGTAGCTCCTCTTGGAAGAGTGAACAATCAATATTTTTGGCCAGTTGAGAAGAATAAGGAGGGCATGTGCCTTCGTTAAAACCGACCAATACCATGAGTGACATCGTACAGACTGATGGAACTCATTACCGAACGGTATGGGACACCCAATCGAAAAATAGAATGCTAATTTCGACAATGTTGAAGTTCGCAGCGTTCGAGACCAACAGAAAATATTTAATCTTTCCAGCATTTTTTGCAGTTGGCGAATCGTCCGAATTTTTCTTTCTCTATGCTTTTTAATTTCCACCCATGCAAACTCCAATATCTTTGCTTGCAAATTCAGATTTACATTAGTTATTATTGCAAAAAGTTCACGGTTTTGTCATCTTCGATATGCAACAAGATTCTGTTTTTTTTTCTGGAGCAGAGCTCAGGATTCGTATCCAACATTTGGTCAGGGCAATGGAACGATATTTTTTTAGGATCGAAAGACAAAATCGGAACGAAATTTGTAATGGTTTTGGAAATTGATCAAACAATTAATAGAAAATGTATTTTTCGTTGGGCTCCAACATTGCGAACTCCAGTTTCATGAGGTTTTCACTGTCGAATGTTGGCGTATGTCTGTGGATCGATTCCAGTGATTCCAAGCGATCAAAATTGTGAGAAACGTGACAAGAGCTGTAGTTGTTTTTTTTTTTCTTTAATTCCGGTAATTTTTCGAATCTCTGAATTAGACGCGCTGTTTGCGAAGCTTCGAAAAACCAGCCAAAAGAAACTAATCGTTGGATAGACATTCACGATAAATATCGTGAATGGAGGATAATTTAGAATTACGTGTATTTTTGTAGGTTTCGTCTAACACACCTGTTACATATGATACAAGCGCAGAGCTTATTAGTAAACCAGTAGCTCACGACGAGGCTTCCCGTCATCGCACCAATAATCCGATAGGCGAGAGAGTCGCCTAAACCACACGTACGATTATCGAGGAGACAGGCTATAAAGTCAACACACGATGCTCAGGGAAGCTCGGCAATGCCAATCGATTTTGGTAATCGGTAAATCGATCAATCTAAATCTTAATCACTTAATTGCAAATACTTTCTACCTGAGATCAAATTCTTTATATGAGAGGGGAACAAAAATAATTAAGTTACAGTTTTTATCGTTCGAATACGATGTAATAATTCTTCTCCAGCGCAAAACAGTCCGATCTAAAATTATGTGATACTGAAGTTTGCATCGTTGGAAAAAAAACGAAAAAATTATATTTCAATCATTATTTTCATAATTACTCCACTTTTTCCATTTTTTTTTTCATAAATTCAGATTTCGAATGGCAAAAAAGTGTGCCCCACTATTTTTGACTAATACTTTCCAAAAATTTGCCACTCTGCTTATAAGAATAATGAGTTGTCGTTTCATTTCAACGATGCCAACTTCAAGATCGTTCTAGAATTGGACTATTCTAGTTCCTTCGACTCGAGAACGAAATCGACGGTAAAAAAAAAATCCAAATTTTTCGAAAATTGGACGAAAAATGAATGTAAAACAAAAATCATTTTTTCTGCCCCCCCCCCCCCAAGCACTGGTAGTCAAACCAATTTCGAGGTTTCGAAGAGTTTCACGAACGAAACTGGTCAATCGACAAAATTATAAATTTACTTATTAATAAACACGAGAAACCAGAAACCTTCTGGACGGAATGTGTATCGCAGAAACAAAAAACCCAATTGCCATATTTTCTGAGCATGCAAAGGTAAGAGAAAATTCCAAGCAATTAAGGAAAATGTAGAAAAGTCATAAGGAGACAATTTTTCGAAAGAATTTGTTGGGTTGACATAAAGAACAGTAGGCTGCCCTCAATCACGATAGAACGGTTCGATAATTCGGAGTGTGCAGTTGCGGCTGGTGCTGGCGACACACATGATTATTATACATCGAGTTACCCGAATATACACGGTTCGTGCGAGAGTTTGTTCGTGAAGATATGTAGAAGAGAGAGAGAGAGAGAGAGGATTGAAAAATTACAGAAGACTGGCCAGTATACAGTTATTAGACATTTGACAAGTATTGTCCAGTGGCCAGTGTGTAAAAGAACTTTTGACAGTAAAAGTGATAGGTCAATAATTCTTCAGTTTCCCGTATTTACTTGGCTGACCAACGACTGGTTTATGTTTGAAGTTCGTGTCTTCAGGAGGTAAAGTGTTCATGTGGGTCGCGGGTAGGTTCATTTGGTATATAACATCACGTGCCCACGAAGTCTTGTCTGTATGGAGGATGGTGGTTGTGTGTTGGTTGGTCGTTTAGCAGTGTAGACGTACGGTTAGTGATCATTTAATATATTGATTTTTTTTTCTTATCAAGCTCCATAACGTGTGAAACGACGCCACCCCCGAGGCAACACCCTTAAGGGAGCATTTTTCTTGTCTCCTTTTGTACGCACCCTTCAACACTCTCTTTCTAGGCTCTTCATATATATTCGTGCCCCTCATACATGGCGCGTGGTGAGTTCACGTTTCATCGTTTCGTTTCAACCCTCAGTTTGTCTCTCGTGCTTACCCGGACTGTGAATGCGCAATGATTAGAGCATATCGTGTATGCGGAAGTCTTCAAGCTTACTCTACTGTATTTCAGTCTCCGTCTCTCTCGTTCTTTATTTTCTTCCCTCTTTTGCCGCCTTTCTCAATCTCCGCATGTTCACTTTGTGCTCGATCGCTCGTTATCAATTCTGTATACCTTCGCTCCTTTTCTCCACGCGACAAATCGCTTTTACCCCTTCCCAAACTCATCAGAGTGCAAAGACAGTACAGCACGCTCGATTTCTTGCGGATCAAAGCAGTTGAGAATCTCCCTCTGCTTCCCTTGCCCTCTCCTGCTACTCATGCATCCACCAACTCAAGTTTTGCTTCACTATGCAACGCTTTTCGGAGAGTCTTCGTCCCTCGATGCACCGTTCTTTCTGAGGCTCGCTCAGTCGGTAAGACGCGTGTGCATGTGTTTCTCAACAAGCTTGCAGTTTACAGCTACATGGCGGAGCATGCTCGTGAAACTCGATGCTGCTTCGAAGATTTCATATTTTTGTCAAGAGACGAGACGCAGTCTCGAGACTCTCGAGTCAACGAGGCACCTGCACTCCGGACAATAATCCAATCTTTCTTTTTCTCCTAATCGAACGATTCTCAATGGTCGGTCGATAATACGACTTCTTCCTATTTCATGTGACGCTAATGACAGCGTTGAGTTGTTGAGGCAATTAAATCCAATCAGACGATATCGAAAATTGCATCGGTGCATTTGAACGAATAATATCCTATCCATTTACAATTTTTATGACGATGGTGAAGTTTGCATCATCGGGATGCACCGATTGACCGATTTACTTTGTTGACGAATAAAAACGTTGCGACGTTTATCGATTCCATCGAATCGTCGATACGAAACCGAAGGATTTTCCTCATGACAATTTTGCTCGATTATTCACGAAACTTGAATGGGAATTTCACCTTGAACCGGGCAGACGGCGCAATCTCAAGTGCGATTTGAGACACGCTACTTTATCACGATGATGCAGAGCAGGGCTGGAAAGAGCAAGCAATTCCGAACCTCAATCGCGGCCATCCACCCTCAAATCCAATTTTTCAGAGAATGTGATGAGTCCTCAACGAAAAATGCATAAAATTTGATTTGCAGAAATGACAACAAGTCGTAGGACGGGAAAGTGATAAGATTAGTTTTAATTAATGAGGCCAATAATCCGATCGAAGCTTCGCAAGTTTCATTATCACCGTGAGGTTCGGCTTGCGGTGTTTTTATTATCTCGTCGTGATAGAACGATACGACGAAACGAAGATAATAACACATAGCGTTTCGGGGCATTGACGAACGAAAAACAGGCCGAGATCTGTTTCAATTAAAGCGAATGCTTTCATTGGGACTTTATGAAACGACGCAGGGCGTGAGGGACGGAAGAGGGGGCAAAAAACCCAGACGAGATTACTCATCGATTACATCACCGAGGATGGATAATATCGTATACACACGCACGTTACAATTAGTCAAGGCAAGAACGAAGCAGAAAGAGATTCGACCGGTCGTCATTATTTTCAATCACTTCGAGCTCCTTGAGCCCTCGGAACTTTCCTCACGAACCTTATTCCTCGATATGATCAACTGCATTACTGGACTTTATTCACGACGGTGAAGTTTGCATCCTCGGAGTTGAACGAAAAATATCGAACAATTTTTTTATCTTTTAAAAAGCCTCTATTTTTCTTCGACATTGTTTTTTCTTTGCAAATAATTCGCAAAGACGTACACTGCACGATAATTTTTGGCTCTGCTTCGACAAAAATGGAATAAAACAAGGAATTCCGTTGCATTCCAACGACATAAACTTCAATCTCATACTTTCCTCCGCTAATGATTTACCGAACATACGTTTAAGCTGTTCGACTCTAGAGAACGAAATAAATCGTTTTTTTTTTCTCATTTTTTAAATACTCATTTTCGAATCATTTGGTTGAGAGCGTGGCCGGTTATGATTCGTCGTTCCCCACAAAAGCTCATGGAAACTCAATTTTTTTTCGAAAACTGTAGGAACAGTGAATATTTTCTTGGTTTTGAGAAAAATTGAAAATTTTCATCGATTTCGAAATACGCAGTGACACATCGATTTTGTCTCTGATGTAAAATTATCTTTTGAACGTCGCTTCAGGCTCCGAAAACGAACCAGACCCTTGTGCCCTCATCAGGAGCCTCATTTAAAAACGCAATGAGCGAAATTTTGCAGATTTAAACGCGCCAAGGGGAAAAATGAGAGAAATATTTACTGAGAAAAGTTGGCATTGTGGCTACCGTAAAAGCGATCGATTTTCTCATCCTGGTTGAATAATACTGAATCGTGTGATAATAATAACTACCGTCAATTATGGATTGTAAACATAATCATCGTGTTGGCGTGAAGATCGGTATCAGGCAAGGAAAGCCTGTATTTGTGGTCAAATGTTAGGGTCAAATTTGTGACTCATTGTGAGTAAGAAAAATTGCACATACTGAGACACCCCAGAAAGATTGTTTTTGCGAGGCCGTAGTGAAAGTCTCGAATGACTCTCGACCAAAGAATATGCGTTGTCTTCTCGTCGCCGGAAGCTACGTCAGTTGGCTGTACTCAAACCTGCAATTGTAGGCTTAACGCGTTGTGTTATGTCGTTCCCCACATGTTTCTCAAAAGAATTGATACGTTCGTATATTCATCTCCTTGATTCTACCCGTCGATTTTGCCGAGGAGATGATCAACCAGACGAATTAGATCGATCGAAATTTTGCCTATTTCTGAACCTTGATGTCGTGGAATTCTCATTTCTAAGGTCGCACTGAAGTTCGCAACGTTGGGATCCAACGAAAAATAAGTTTTTCTATGAACTGTTTGTCAAATTTTTTTCGTGTCATTGGAATGCAACAAAAACTGATTATTTTTTATGACAGAGGACTAAGGTCTCGTGCAGCATTTATCAACGATAATGGAAGATTCGTTGCTGCCATTCAAAAAATGATTTTACTAGAAAAATTAGGACCAGTTCATTGATTAAGAAATTAATGATTCAATAAAAAATTACAAATCCGAAAATTAAAAAATGAGAAATTAATGAATATAAAATCATTTAATTAATTGGAAAATTAATTAATACAGAATATATTTTTCATGACTTTTTCTTCATTTGTCAATGTTCACAATCAAGGGAGTAAAATTCGATATAACAGAGGCAAATTTGGAAAGGAATCGTTTTTTTATTGCTCCCATGTGTACGAGGATTGGGCTGTTTTCTTGGCAATACGAAAACCCCTTTTTTCGATCATTTTTGTTCGGTTTATTCATTATTCAGATGTCGGAAAGCAACGCACACAAATCAATAGCATTGACAACCAATGGCTGAAGATTTTCCCACGAATTAATTCGCCTGTATAGTACCGCAGGTAACGTTATTGTTAATAACGTAAGATTGGCGACCTAGTTTTTCAATCGATTCAACGCTTTCCGACCTTCCAATTATTTTCATGTATCAGTAAAATATTGCAAGCGCACCCAAGCAACTTTTATGACAGTGACGTTCGCGACGTTGGGGTCCAACGGAAAATACTTTTCCATCAATTGTTTGTTCAAATTAGTAGCGATTTTGACTTTCGATCTTAAAAAAATATCGCTTACATTGTCCTGACCAAATCTTGGATACGAACCTTGAGCTCTGCTCAAGAAAAAACCGCATTCCGTTGCATTCCAAAGATTTGCATCCTTGCAATACAACAAAATTGTTTTTTTCCTTTGTCAAAGTTCATTATTTATATTCAGAATTAAAATGCCATTTTTAAACAATCAGTTTTTTGCCCCAGAAAAATATATCAGATCAAAAAATCTGCGGCATTTCAAAAATTAAACAAATTATATATGAAAATCAATATTTTTCGTTGCATTGCAACGATGCAAACTTCAGCATAATAACTTTTTGGAATAATAACTAGTATAGATCTGGATGTGCGACTGAAAATATTGGAGTTTACATTGTTGGCACGCAATCCATCATTCTATATCCTATTTTTTGAAAGAAGAGCCAAAAATAGACACGCAGTCTGTGAGAATTTTTGCGAATGAAAAACTGAATGTCAAAGCAAAATCGAGGCGATTCGAAAAATAATAAAAATGGTGAATGCATTAAATATTTTGCGTTGGACTACAACGACGCGCACTTCAATATCGTCTGGCTAAATCGAGGCATTTGACAGAGAGACGCGAACTTAAATCCGCAAGGAAAACTCTGTCAGATTCGAAAAAAAAAAAAAAAAACACCGAGTGAGAAAAAACAATTCCGTTGTGAAACTTTGACAATTGAAGTTTCTCAGAAATCTTGGTTCCGAGCACGAGCTATTTTTTTATGAACTTTTTATCGGAACGAAATGAAAAAGGAGAATTCATTGCACTCGAACGATGCAAACTTCGTAATTATGAATGCCAACCATCTGTTCCAACATCCGATGTATTTTTCGTTTGAATGATAAAAAAAAAAAAAAAAAAAG
>JAPYYS010000335.1:0-69876 GCA_030522525.1 Campopleginae sp. 14b
TTGTTTTTTTTTTTGTTTTTTTTTTTATTTTTTTTTTTTTTTTTTTTTTTTTTTTTTTTTTTTTTTTTTTTTTTTTTTTTTTTTTTTTTTTTCGATCCTTGTCAGTCGGTTATAGGATTTTTTTGTTTTTTTATTCGATCGACTTTTGGGCTGTTAATTTCTTTCGTTTCATGCTCACGCATCGGCTCGGAGAGTCGGAAATTCTTGGTCTACGTATTTTGTTAATTTAGCGTGGAATTTTTTTTTTTTTTTTTTTTTTTTTTTTTTTTTTTTTTTTTTTTTTTTTTTTTTAATTTCCTTTTTTTTTTTCTCCTCTTTTTTTTTTTTTTTTTACTCCTTTTTTTTTTTTGTATCTTTCACATCTTCGTCGTTGGCAGCCTTAAGGGCGTATGTCACGCTCAACCAAATCAGTATTTCGTCGACTTGGGCTCTTAAGGCTCTAAGAACTCGATTCTTATAGATATAGACGTGCGTGCGTTAGTGTGGGTACATGAAATGAGCAAGAGTAAGAGCAATACTGCGAGTGAGGAATTGCGGTGGCTTGGTACATGGAGGGGAAACGGGAGAAGTGGCCAGGCGAGCGTTGTAGCGCGAGATTCAACCTCCTTTCACTTTCAACGAGCTCGGCGTTCGACCAACGAGCTCCGATATTTGCCACGAGCTCCTCGACGTTTTGTGCCTTAAATCCAAGCTAACGTGTACACGAGCGAAAACATTTGCTGTACTTACTCTTCCTTTGCACACGAACGCACGAACACGATCTTCGGCAAATCTCCATGAGGCTCATTTGTTATCATTGTTTATGGAAAAACATGAGAGGGTTATCGAGTTGAAAACAATTTAGAAATGGAGCATTTACCGAGCCAATTCGATGTCGAAATTAAAAAAAAAAATCAATCATTTTTTGGAACGTAACGAAGTAATTTATTGGTTAATCGAGAACCGGAATATTTTTCAACAAGTTCAATTTTTAGTCGATCCATCTTTTTTTTCACCACGTATTTCGTCTCTGTTCTTTGATGTTCTGACCCCCTCTAAGGTGAAAAATAAGCAACGCCATTTCTAAAGCCTTAAGCCATTCACGCACACACCAACACGACTCCCCTTAATCCCTCTATAAATAGATTTTTCCAAACACACGAGAGAAGAAAAAAGAAACTTCTAATAAATGGTTTTGCAAACATCTTCAACCGGTGCTGCAACTTTTTTTTTACCATTTTGTTTTTTATTTACTTTTTTTTACTCTTCACAGAAACGACCAAGTGCTGATTCATTGTGTCCACTTTTTCAGCCTCGTAGCTTCGTGTAATTCTTTCAAGTATTATTTTTAAAATTAACTAAAACTTGGGCGATTGCCCATGTTCAGGTAAAAGCCTTTGTTTTGCCATGTACTGAGGTCTTTCCATATCTGACCCGATCTCCCGATGACTCATAATCACCGTTGAGTAATTTTTAATTGAAACTTCCAGCAGAATTGTTGTTTTCGTCTTCATTTATTCTCTTTCCTACTTACTATTTTTATTTGTTTTTTGCCGGAATAACGAAAATACTTAATTAACGCGAAGTTGTTGAAATGAATGAGTGTTTCGATTTTTTTGATCGAATGATAATACTCATGGGATAATTAGCTGATTCACTAATTAATCCTCCGATTAAAACTCACGGTTTATCGTTCATGCGCTCTCTTAACATATTAATTGCATCATTCGCTATTTCAATTACATCTCCAATCCTCATTTCTCAATTTAATTCTCGGCTAACATTTTAAATTCAACTTAACGAAATCTTCGTTTTATTAAGCTTCGGGACGTCCATCTCTCGCTATCGTATTTCCATCTTTTTATCTGGCTCGTTAGACTTTTTATCATTGTAGATTCCGAGGGATTGGGAGTAATTAAAAAATTAGTCTGTTTTTATGCCCTTTTTATCGAGAAATTGATTTTTTTTTTATTCCTCGGATCTGTTGAAGGCTGCCAGATTTTTTTTCTACCAAAAACAACCAATTACGTTGTAAGATACAATTAGGGAAATGCAAATGAGATCCTAACGGTTCTCCAGAGTCGATGAATTTTTGCAAGACACTTTGTTTTTTTTTTTTTTCATGTTGAATTCCATGGAAATTTGCATGAAATTCCATTCATTCTGGTATTCTCTCATTCGTTCTGGTTGTCGTGCTCACCTACATATATTCTGTATGTTAAAACCCACACGGAGATAAATATAGTTACACTTTGTTACACACGAGACTCGAATCTACATTAATTGGCTGCTCGCGCTCTCTGGCGTTGAATCGCGGCTGTAAAAACTCGCTCGTCGCATCAGGAACAAACGTTGAATGGGGCACACGAGCGTGTGTAACATTCGCAACGTTGACTTAAAAATGCAACCAAGTTTACGAGCCACAAGGTCTATTCTACTCTCGAAAAGATGCGTTTGCTTTTTTTTCCCCCTCGAGAATTCCGCCATCCAGTAGATCGTGTCAGTCTGCGGTCAGACATATCGATATCCTAAGCGCGTTTCCTTCGGCCTAAGGACGAATCTCCGGCCAGACCGTACTCAGACAACCAAGCTTAACGTTTCGAGTTCACCTCTCTCGCTTTTATCGCTCGCACGCGCTTTACCGGAAGGAAGCTCGTGACCTCAACACACTTGTCTCCCTTTTTTTTTCTTTCTTTTCTTGAACTACTCGATACATATTTATACTATTTCCAAACGCTTACATTTTGGTTCGTCAGGATGTCATTCGTATTCCATGCTCGTCAAACTATCCATCACAAAGCCACACATTTTTTCATCTTCACATTAATAAATTATCAAATAACTCAGCAATTAGTGTCGTGGCGCGATTTTTTATTTCAACTCTTGACGAATTTTCATGACGCTCAATTTTTGCAAACAGATTTTGGAGTTTTCGAAAAAAAAAAAAAAAAAAATTAACAAATTGGAAAAATTATTCAAATTTGGAAATAGCTGATATTTTCGAATTTTTTGAGCGTCAACTTTTGATGGTATGACGAGCATAAGCGGGAGGACATTCCGAGCAGGCGTTTAGGGACGAGCGGTTTTTGAAAAATAAGAAGAATATGCAAAAATTGGCCAGACTGAGAGGGAGTGAATAGAAATGAATAAATAAAAACGAAGGCAGATAGGAATACACGTTTTATGAGTAACACACATATCCTGAGTTCGCTTGACTTCGTACGTAAGAACAACGTGCCTGACCGAGCCAAGTCCGTGACTACTGGGTAGAGAAGTGGGAAAAGGAAGAGGGAGGGAAAGGGAGGCTTCGGGCCTTGACACACTTAACGTCCCGCATCGCACAGGCTATTAAATATATATTTATAGATCAACCAGTTCCTTCAAGGACTCTCGAACCCTTTCGCGATCTCGGGATTCTCCTCTAATCGATCTCTCCCTCCTCTATAACTCGCTTCCTCCAACTTCTCTCTTCGCACTCTTCCCAATCCATCGGGATTAATCACACCTTTGTTTCTCACAATATTTCTCTCGTATTCATACCCAACAGTCCGCAAATACTTTTACCACCAATATTAAATTCTCACGAGCGAATGTCCATCAATGTTTGAAATAAATGGTCAATTAATCAGGAAATATTTCGATTCTATCGACAGTTGTCGAATATTCAAGCTCCAGGCACGACGCCAATGGAGAAAAAAAAATATAATTAAGTTAGAAAGAAAATAGGAGTGGGATAGATCGAGTCTTCGTTCAACTTCCGTGTAATTACCTGCAGCTTCCGCCTTCACAAGACTCAATGAGAAAATATATATGCTGATAGTATTCGCGAGTATCGAATACAACATTGAACGCTGTCCGGCCTTAGAAACACCATCAAGGCTGCTCCTCCGTGTATCGTACTTTTCACCTATATTCCAATGTACGTGTCTATGTAAATATATACACAGAGTCCTTATAGCCAAAGGCGTTCGATCGAAATTACAATGTATGGCACTCTCTCGTGTCGACGAGAAGAGAGAATTTAGTTCGAGGACAAGCGGGTATCATGTCGGATATTTTTGCCTTGCTCCCGAGAATACGAAGAAAGAGACTCAGAGAAGGACGAGAAAAAATATAGAAACCGAGAGCTTTGAATTATTTTATCATCCACAATACAATGTTAAAGGTCAAGTGAAACTCTCGGTCTAATCTTGAGCCAACAAAATAATTAACAATTATCTCCAGACAGCGGTGTTTCGCGATCTGAACTAAATCATGAGGTGTCCAAATATTTCGGAATCAATTTTTTTCCAGTTTCGTCTATTGCCACATGCTTTCGTAACATCTCCGAAAAAAATGGATTCTCGAGTGTTAGCCAACGATTTCGTAATTGTCGTTTTTTTCAATTCGATGGATTAGTTTCTTTTGGGCATGAGAAAGTTTTTTATATTCGGCGATAGAGGACTTTTTCGATGTTTGCGATGCTCAAGACTCGATAAATATTAAATACTTTTATTTTATTTATTTTATATATTTATTAATTATTTGATTAATTATTAATATCATAATTAAAGGAAATATTGTTTTTTTTTTTTATTCAGCTGTTCGAGCGGATAGGATGCGTGGCGGAAGGAACAAATTTGGTCCAATGTACAAGAGGGACAGAGCGAGAAAGTTGCAGTTACTGAGACAGCGACAATTGGCTTTACAAACGATACGAGGAAGTTTGGGCGACCCATCGAGTTACTCGTCCTCGGTAACGCCCTTTCTTCACATCAAACAAGAGATTCAAATACCCCAAGTATCGAGTCTAACATCGTCACCGGACTCGAGTCCATCGCCGGCTGCGGTCGCTGCTGGTCTCGTTACGAATCAACCTGGCGGTGGAAGCGGCGGCGGAGGCGGTAACGGCAACAGCGGCAGCGGCGGCGGAGCTGGACAACATCAATTAATCGCGCCATCATCTCAAACCGCCATCACCGGTGGCAATCATTTATACAATCCAAATCCAAGCTTGGACGGCAAATTATGGGCAGCCAATTCCACTACCTCAAGCCCCAAAGCCTTCAATTTTGGTGAACACTCCAGTCAGGCTGGGCAAACCTCAACACCCGGTAATCAACAAACAAACAATCCTGGCACCTTAAAAACTAGTCCGATGATTAGAGACTTTGTACAAACCGTCGACGATCGCGAGTGGCAAGCTTCGTTGTTCAGTTTATTACAGAATCAAACTTACAATCAGTGCGAGGTTGACTTGTTTGAACTTATGTGCAAAGTGCTCGATCAGAATCTCTTCTCTCAGGTCGATTGGGCGAGAAACTCTGTTTTCTTCAAGGATCTCAAGGTTCGTTACGCTACCAATGTCTTTTTTCTTATTTAGTTTTATTCCATCATTTATTTTTCTATCCACTGTTCTCTTCTTTGTGCCCAAAATATCTGTGAAACCGAACCGTGCTCCGATTGATTTTCTTGTGAAAAAAAACCGGAGAATTATTCCCACAAATGCAAAATAATTTGAAAGAAATTTTTTCATGGCGAACGTGAGAGAAATAATTTATCGAATTGTCCCTCTCCGTTCGCTGCTCAAAGTCGTAGAGTCTTGATGATTTTTGCTTTATTGTTTTTCATTGAAAAAACAACTGGGGAAATCTTGGTTAAAGATGAAAAGTGACATGCCTTGGTATTCACTCAGTTTTGTTGGAGTTGGCCTTTTGCTGGCTGTATACGCTACTGCTGGTGTAGGCCTCGAGGAGGGATGTGAGGTAACCAAGCAGTAGCAGCAGCTCGGCGGCTGCGTTGCACAATCTCTGAATGATTTCAAGCATCGTCTCATATCTGGGTCACAACAAGATACGTTTCTAGGTTACTGTAGCCGTCCCAAAGAGGGCTAAGGGAAAGAGAGGGAGAGGCACCAGCTCACGTACAATAATTCGTGTTTCACGATGAATAATTATTTCCCCTTTGCAATCTCGATCAGGCCCTTTGTCAAATATTTTTTTCTTGCTCGCCATGGGGAACTTTACTTTATCACGAATTCTTTTGCTTTCTTTGCATAACACGAGACATTTGTCGTACTAAAAAATGCATTTTTCTACGCCTTAATATTATTTCTTAAAAAAGAATGATTGGAAAAATCATAATCTCAATTGCGGGAACTGGAAATTATGGGCTTTCTTTTTTGTTTCATTTTTGTTTTATTTTCCTCACGTTTTATTTCTCGATTCGTGTTAATTTCAACGTTTTCACGTTCAAAGTTTTGTCATCGTTGATATCGACAGGTTGATGACCAAATGAAGCTTCTACAGCACTCGTGGTCGGATATGCTGGTGCTCGACCATCTCCATCAAAGGTTACACAACAACCTACCAGACGAGACGACACTTCACAACGGCCAAAAGTTTGATCTCCTCTGTCTTGGCCTACTCGGTGTCCCTTCACTCGCCGATCTTTTCAACGATCTTTCATCCAAACTACAAGAGCTGAAATTCGATCTGTCCGATTACATATGCATAAAGTTTCTAATGCTCCTTAATCACGGTTAGTGAAGACACACTTTTTTTCAACTTTGTTATACAAAATTTTTCTATAACGGTCCAAAGAAAAGTGCCTCGTCATTACTTTTTAACTAATTCCTATTTGTGTGTGTTTTCCAAAAATATTTTCGTGACATTTACAAAGAGAGAGAGATAGTCAAATTTTTCCAGCAATTGTTAATCAGGTACAAAAATTATATATTGATGAACATTTTACAGATGTTCGTGGTCTAGTGAACAAGAAGCATGTGCAGGAGGGTCACGAGCAGGTGCAACAGGCACTTCTGGATTACACATTGAATTGTTATCCATCGATACCGGTGAGTATAATTCGCTCAACCTAAAATATTCCCCCAAGCTCGTGGAGACTGCATCGTCATGGACTTTCCAAGAAATAATCTATCCGATGAAATACAATAAACATATACAGTCCTCAGGCTAAGAGAGAAAGGAAGAGAAAGAATTCTGTTACTTAATTTATGTTCAAAGACGAAATTAACATTTTGAAGACTGAATATTTGTTTTTAAAGAGACTGTCACTTGGGATTTCCATTCCTCGAGGGGCTAGCGTGGAATTCACATTCTTAAGACATTGTTTTTTGGTTTTTTCCGCAGGATAAATTCAACAAGCTGTTAGCAGTATTACCGGAGATTCACGTAGTCGCAAGCAGAGGGGAGGATCATCTTTATCAGAAGCATTGCAACGGCGGTGCACCAACTCAGACACTTTTGATGGAGATGTTGCACGCCAAAAGGAAATGAAACGACGAATTTTTATTAACGAGAAAACGTAGCAAAGCGACGTTCTCGTCGCTCGTGAAAGAATCAAGAAAAAAGCGTATCAACCAGTGTCCGTCGAGACTGTTTGTTAAAACAGGACGGAAGCTCGAAACCCTAAACCCGCGTTCGTCCCTTTTAACAAATTCTCGACGAGAGAAGCGTTCGCGAATATTGCTAAAGGTCTACCGAGGGAATCGGTTTATCGGATCGAGGCACTGGTCAATTCGTAGCTTTTCCATCCCGACCCTTCCTTCTTCCGCACCGTTCAACTCCCCCACGTCTTCGGTAGTCAAACTACAACAACACAAACCTCCTTTTCTCCCTTTACTTCGGAAGAATAAGACGATACCTCAAAAGTACCTAAAAAACGAGAATACAAGAAAAATACGGAAATATTATTACAAAGAGCCACTTAGGTAATCGGACCAAGTTAAAACGCGCGGGCGAGGCTCACCAGTCGGTTTCTTATTTTATTTCTTCGTCAGTTACCCTCAAACTCCACAGAGTCCACCATTTATTGAGCTTGATGTTCAAAGAATCAAACAAACACACATATTTCTATGAGATTTCATAAATTATCTGCATTTCTTGGTTTTCGTTCGATCCGCAAATGCTATTAATGAATCCATAACAAAAATACATAATATCGAAATTTCAATCGTTGTCTTCCGATGAAATTCTCGTTCCTTTGCCTCAATATTTTCAAGAGCGTTACATTTGTTTTTTCTCCTCTTTGTTGAACGTAATTTTAATCTAATTCTGCCCTCAGAGTCGAAAACTCAGTTTGTAGAAACACTGCAGTAAAAAGCTTTCCTGCCATTTTAGTATTTTGACCATTTTAGCTGCTTCCTAAAGTAAAGTTTTCTTTTCAATCGTTTTTCCCCGTTTTTATGACGTTACGGATCGAACGACGATGAAGGAATGCGGCTGGTTCGAGATCTCGTTTGGCCCAAATAGTTTCCAAATGTGACATTAAGTTGGAGAGAAAGAAAATAATACAATTGATTCGTTTGAATTCTCCAAATGATTTGAACGAGTTTAGTCGTATTAATACTTTACCTATATTCATATAGCGTATGTAGAAATGAAAGGAAGAAAGCACAGATGAGAGAGTTAAAAGTGTATCTAAATATATATATAAACAAAAATATATATATTTTCTATATTTGATGTTGAAGTTTTAGAGATGTATCCACGGGTAAATAAGGCCAACCGCGCGTTAAATCTATAACAGGGCCCTCGCGTAAATTTCTTACGCGAAGGCTTAAAAAAAAAAAAATACAAAAAGCAACAGCCACACAGACACACATAAAGCGCAGGGAAAAACAGTAAGCGAGATGCCTTGAAAACAGTACAAAGGGTGGTTTAAAAAAACACTAATTAAACAAACAAACAAAGAAAATAATGGAAAAGAAAAGTAAGAGAAGTACAAGGAAAAACAATATGAAAAATAAGAACGATATTGGTCAAAGGGCAGGCAACTTTTGTCTAAATAAGTAAAAACATATTTTTCTAATAAAACAAGATTAAAGAGAAAACAATATAGACGACGATTATTTTTAAGCATACCACTGAAGCCTTGCTCTCACTGAAATCAAATATCCTGGGATACGGGGAGTTATTTTAACACGAATACAAACAAGTTAATAAAAATACAAATAGATGCAAAACTTATAAGAAAATAAAGGCAATTTAAATGAATTTTAAATAACCTCATGCTAAAAGAGATCCGAGCTCCAATGGTCATTCGTGCTACTTTTGCAAGGGATTTAACGGGCATACCTGAGTGACAGTGAAAATTGCATGTGATTCGAGAGAATACAACTAATCAAACAAAAATCATTCTTTATTTACAATCAACAGAAGAAAACAAAACAAAAAAAAACAACAACAACAAAACGACCCGGCGTTGGAGTCTGAATTTTTCGTTGGAAAGACGAAAAGGAATAAGAGAGGGAAAAATGTATATTCAGGCTCGATCGTTTGTTGAACCGGCTACCTGGGCATCCTTAGAACTTCCGACAAAATGAATATTTTGGAGAAAAAAAAACGAAAAAACGAACAAACAAAACCAACATATATATATATATAAATATATATATAAATGGAAGGATGAAAAATTCAAGTAAAATCTGCATTTTCTCACACTTGCACAATAAGCAGGGCTACTACTACTACTGTAAATACTAGTTAACACATTCCAATTTACGTTGTATAGATTTACCGGACGATGAGAAAAAACAAACATGTTAAATATGTAATTACCATTATTATTTTTTTGTGTATAGTTTAATGAGAATAAAACAAAACAAAAAATATATATAAATATATATTTCTGTTGCTAACTGGAGATACGAACGAAACAAAAGAATAAACATCGTTAGCTACTTAATGTCTTCACTAATTTCTAGATGAAAAAAAAACAAACAAACAAAATACGAGAAATCTTAATGAATGTATCTCTCTTTATTATTATCATTATATTATTATTATTATTATTATTATTATTATTATTATTATTATATTACGATATATTATATTATATTATCATTATCGTTATTATTATTTTCTTTTCTTTTCAAAATAGGTGGCGGACAAAAAAAATCGAAATAATCATGAATTGCGATAAAATATTTTACTACTGTATATTGTACCATAATGAAGCAAAAAAATAAAATAAACAAATACTTATATTTAAGAATGAAGTAATAAAGCGAAAAAAAAGAAAAATAATTCAAGATGAATCATTGGAGCAAGGTTTATGTGGTCCTATTGTCTAGCTTGTTATAAATATTAATAATACTTATTATTATTATGATTATGATTATTATTATTATTAACAATTATATTTAGGTATAAGATTGCATAATTGTCTTATTGCAGTTCTTAAATATAACGGAGATAAATTTACTAAGTGTTAAGATTAGCCCAGGGAAAGAAAACTGAGTGGAACTTGGTTTATTTTTCATATTAGATTATTATTAATCAATTGATGAATTATTATTGTTGAACGGTTGGACAGACGTATTCTTTCTCAGTGCTGTGAAGGCTGTCGATGTGAGAAGTTACGAGACAGGAAAAAACACGGAGGACATGAACCAAATGACGCCTGTTTATGATTTTTATTATTTTATGCACGAACAAATAAGGGATGAGAATATTTTTGCAATGAATATTTTTCGTTTGATCGTTTATGTTTGGCGCAATCAGTGAACGTCGGAGCCACGACGATCCTACGCTCTCTTTCTCTCTCTCTCTCTCAATTTGTAGAATTCATTGACATTTGGTTTTTTTTAATCAGTTTTAGAAATAAATAAATGAAATAACAACGATTCTTCGTGCGCGCAACGGGAGAATGTACCTGAATGTCTTGCTATTTGATGAAAATAAATGTCCTTCGATTTTCACTTATGCAAGGATCTTATATTACTCTCGCATATCGAACGAATAGGCTTTTTGTTGAGTTTTTCATCGGTTCGTTTTTCCGTTTGACCGATTTTTGACTCCCTGGTTTTTCTGGTTTATACTTACAACAATATACGAGAGCGAGGATCCTCGCGAGCCTCAAATCATTCGTTGAAAAAATTTGAAAATCACACACTGTTCTAAAAACTATGAAATTTGATGAGAGTTTTTCCAAATTCTCAAATCGGCCGGCAAATTCAAAATTTTCATCACTCTTATCTTACAATTTCTTGAAATCCGGACGATTTTTAGGACACGAAAAAATACATCGGACTCGCTAATTTCACGAAAAGAACAATCAAGTGTATGGAAAATCTCCGAAATTCACATATTTTTTCAGTCAAACGATCCAACTCACTTAAACCTCGTGAAATGTGCACCTTAAAGTCCTCAATCGACTACGGCCGATATGATCCTTTGGAAATTACACCATACGAATAAGCGTGAAAAAATATACAAAGTGACGCGTATTTCGAAAGAAAAGATTGAAAGAAAAGTATCAAACGCGTTCATCCTATTGAATAATCGTCCAAACAACTCCGTTTGCATAATTGTTTCATCGACAAATTGTGAACTTGTAACGAATAACGAGAACAAAATATCTACGGTGTTTTAATATACATTGTGTGAAATAATTGATGTACAGTTACCAATTATACAATTGACAAAAGCTCTCATTTACTATATATATATAAATATATATATACATGATTTATGTATATATCGATGTGATTAATAAGATCCAATCTAAATGGCGCGTTTCTTGATCTACGAAAATAAATCTTTATGTGTATAAATCTATACATAAATGGATAAAGGAAACGTGCGAATCAAAAATGCGGTCAAGGCTTTCGGAATAACTAAATTCACGTGAAACACCTCAGATATTAATGTCAATAACATATTTAGAGGAAATAACGAACTTACACTATCGCTCATAAGTTTGCAAGCATCTCTATCCAATCGAAAAACCCGGCCTTCACATTTCAGTTCATCACCACCAAGTTCGATAGAGTAATTAACAAAAATTATAAGATTTTTTCATCAAGGAATTAAAAATTATCTCCAATCTTGTCGAAGAAATAGAAAATTTCTTAAATTGATTTTTTTTCCAAATTGAGGGCTCCAATTAGATGTGACGGGGTTGTAGTTTTTGTGCAATAGTTCTTTGCAAATGACATTGGGGTAACTATTCAGAAATGTTCAGCGAAGCGGAGTTTTCCTCATTTTTGCTTATTTTTTCCTTGTAAAAATGTTTCTTTTTGTTTTGGCTTTTCTTTCGCAATGAAAAAGGACGTTGCGATGACTTGGACACTGGTGAACGATGGTGTATAGATTATTCAGGCAAAAGAGCAGGAAGGTGGAGTTTCGACGCGTAGATCACACTGCCGTCAAGATTTGGGCAAATTGTATATTATGTAGAAATGCAACGAGAGAAAAAAAACGAAGATTCAGAATTGATTGTAAATATAAATTTATTAATTAACATAAAACAGAGCGTCTTATCACGCGACCTTGCTTTCGTCAACGATTAACAACAACGTCTCTCCAAACTACATACATCATTATATTTATATATATACACAAACGCTTTTTTTTCGCTAATCGCAGTCGTTGTTTTCCGGCTAGTGTATCGAATGAAAAACAAGCTCGGAGATGGCATTTTCGTTACTACGTACAAACTACAAATGCGGATAAGAAATTTTATACGAAAAAAAACAAACCAACTCGTTAATTACATCGATGTAGAAAACTTTGCGCTGAGTAAAGTTTTTGTTGCCAATATTTTTGCTCCTCGATATTGCGACGTTACAAATTTCGACACTATTATCTCTGCAAAGGTTCAGTTTTCTCTTATCTTTGTTTTTCACGACTCAATCGATTCTTTGGCCTAACGAACTGAACTAAACTCTTCTTGGTCATTTTTTTTTTTTTGGCTTTTATAACAATTATATTCAATTTATTTGACTAGTGTGGATCTGACTTGAGGTATTCCTTGTAGGCTTTCTCGTCCATGAGACTCTTGATCTCGTCGAGATTCTTCAATTCCAGTTTGAACAACCAACCCTCCTCGTAACACGAGCTATTCACCAGTCCAGGCTTTTTCGATAACGCCTCGTTCGATTCGATCACCTTTCCACTGACTGGACTCGCGATCTCCGAAGCTGCCTTCACGGACTCGAGGGCTCCGCACTCGTCTGCAATATTGGGTAAATTTCAAATGTGTTCACCTCAAAAAGTAGAGCTTGCATTCTCATTATCCAAAACGTTTAAAGAATTTCAAAAAAAAAAATTTATTTTTTGATAAAAATGACAAACACGACCGAAAATTTAATTTGCCAACGAATCATTTTTTCAATATTTTGGTTTAGGTGCAGCCACTGCTTTGTGTATTCGGAAGGCAAATAAATTCTGCATTCGGACCATGTGACCGTACCGGCGCTTATGGGATAAATAAATCATTGCGAATGTTTTTAATCTCTCGAAAATTTGTGTGGATGAATTTAAAAACTCACCATCCTTCTCTATCGAAGCCCCAACTTCGGGTAATTGAGCAAAAACTACGTCTCCAAGTGCATCTTGAGCATAATCCGATATTCCTACTGTACCGACTTTGTCCTTGACCTCGATCCACTCGTGGGTGCTAGTGTACCATCGATCTGCGAATTTAGATTTCGGTGAGTTTGTCGATCACGAAAATCATGAATCGAAAGAAAATTATGGGGTAGAAATTCATTAGGGATCCGGAATCTTTTGAATCATCGTCATAATGTTTTTTTAAACGATGGAAAATTTTCCTTGATTGTTTCTATGAATTAAGAGAAAAACATTACTCCTTGGGAAATCAGTCACAGATTTTTGGGAGTGTGAAATATATTCTTGTCAACGACTCAAAATATCTACAAAAATGATGGTTGTTGGTTAGGTTTATCAGAATATCTGTGGAGCATAGTCAACGTTTGAACTTACCGACTGCTCGGGCAACTTGTGTTGTTCCGATAGACCGGAAATGAATTGCTAAAGATTTAACAGTTCCGGTTGCGCCGATGTTAAGAATTTTCGAGTTTCCTGTATTAGCGATTGTCCTGATGCTCGTTCTCAACACTTGCGTCACCAAACGTGCCATCTTTTCTTTCAGCCACGATGAATTGACCGGGAGGGATTTAAAAAAAGTTCTGAAGTGATTGGATCGCAACGCGCCGACTATGTTGGATCTCACTTAATTTTGGTAACGCAGAAATACTTCAGCGCGTCGTCGCGCACATTTACACCACGCTTGCACGCCTTCGCCTGACCAAATGGTGAAATACTCACGAGCCTTGGCTCGAGACCCGCAGAGAACTCTCGCGGGAGAGCGCTGTTTCGTCATCGTCGAGACCCCTCTTATCGGCTGAACAATCGATAAGCCTCAGAAAAAAAAAAAAAACACTCGACAGTTTTGAAGATTCTCATATTTACTGCTCAATTCTGTTTTTGGCGCTAGATCCCGATCAGAATTTCAAAAATATGCTGAAACCGAAAAATGATATCGATCAAAATTAATAATGGAAAAAAGGTTTTTTTCCCGGAACTAATTTCGCACTGTATTTTGCAAAAATCATTTCCCGCTACAGTCCGGATCGATAGATAACAAATTTCTCAAAAACCGAATATGTCCCGTCAAAAAATGTACAGAAAGTGGTTTTTGGACATTTTCGGAAAGTCTCATGAGAGCTAAGCGTATTTTCCATTCATCCAAGTGGATTGATCATCTCGCACGAGAGTTACGAAGTTGTTGCCGCAAATTCAAAATTTCAAAAACATCGAGCATGCAAGATAAAAGGGTAAACAGGCCACGGGCTGTTAAACGATCACGTGAGGTCACGAATGCTATCGTTGAATAATCGTTCGCAAAGCGATAGTACGTTATTCTTCGTTATCACTTTTTTAAAAATTCCGTTAACCCCGTCGCTGTTCCCAGGACGAGGAGTTGCCGAGAGGAGAGATGAAATTTTAAGAAACGATCGAAACATTAATCTTGACCCGAGAATTATTTTTCTTCTCTTTGTTTATTGCAGTTAGGAAGAAGTCATTTTTTTAAGAACGAAGCTGAGCATTGCGTCACGTGGTAGTAACGATATTTTATTCATTATAAATCTCCCGAAAATATCACAAAACTCGTCTCATCAATTATTATTCTACGTTTAATTTCATTATCGTTTTTGTGCAATTGTCGCAAGCAAAAAACGCTCATGAGAGGTCCAGGCTTCGTCGATACGGAATGGACAACGTTCGTGCTATTTTCACTCGTTCGACGACCAAGCTTTTTGGAAAACAGTCTCGAAACAATAGAAAATAACGCTCTTTTGATATTATGAAAATAAAACAGACGTTTTTTATATTTCGTAGTAAAAGTTTGCATACGATGCCACATCGTCGAATAATTATACATTTTTGTTGTTCGCAAAAATGGTAAATTGATTCAAATTGATCATGGTTTTGACTCTGATTAGCGAGGGAAGCGATTCGTCGTGAGAAATAAAAAAATAGCGGGTTTTCAGCTTCGTCGTGTAATCAGAGTCGATTCGAGAAAAAAAAAACAACACTTTGCCAACGAGTTTTCGTCGTTTCTTCAAGTGTAGCCGGCAACTCGCTTAGTAATACTGAAGACGAAAGTTTACAGCTGTGATTGAGGCATTTAAATCGATGGAATCAGAGCCCGATCGTGTAGGATCTGCCGTTCAGATTGTGAATAACCCCTGGGACAGGCTGACTCACGCACCACTCGTACCAAACCTTTTTCGAACTGCATCGCCTCCAGAAGTGAAGAACCAACTCGTCACCGGCTTTGAGCTGCATCGGTGTCTAAAATGAGAATTTGACATTTTTTTTCCAAAATTGCAGCGAGTCGTACGATTTTTGTTGGTGAAAAAGATTTTTTATCGTCGAACCTGCAGCGGGAACAATATTGGGAACCAGCTAAACATTCCAGGGCTGTGAGTGTTCGGTACGATACTCATTTGAATATTCTCGAATAATACAGCATCAAAGTATCCCGCGAATCCGGTCAATACGCAGTTTTGTTTGACACTGAATTTTTTCACTTCGTATCTGCTGTTGTCGATCACTTCGTCTGAAATATTTGTCGTTTTGAGCAAAATATGTGGCAAAGATCTGGAAACTCTGACATTTATCTATCCGAGCGGAAACTTTTCAAGCGTCGAAATTTAGTAACAAACAATAACAGAAAAGATAAATATTGCCGGCTAATGAATTAATGTTCGCAGATTTTCCTGGTGGCAAGAAACTACAAAAGTTTTACCTCGATTTGGATGTTCGAACGAAAATAATTTTTGTGGGCTCGCGATAATGTATTTGTTCTGGAGATGGACAATGTAGGGCGTCTCAAAATGAGCGATCGCGCTTTTGTCTTTGTCCCTGAACTGCCTCACCTCGTTGTATAGTTTGGACGATTGTATGGGGCATATGTAAGAGCAGTAAGAGCTTGGTATGCTAACTCCATCGTCTAGAATTGTTTCGACAAGAATTACACATTTAAATTTTCATTCAATCATTAAATTCATAAAAATTGATTATTCAAACTCCAGTTTTGGAGAAAAAAAGCTGCGCCAGCGAGACTAACCTTTGAGGAAACGTTGTACACCGTCCAAACATTCCGGCGACAATTCGTTGTCACCGAAAGATCCTAGAAGCTCAGACACGAGGATATCTGCTTTTTCTGGCGCTTGCCATTCTCTCATATCGCTCGGGACGACCGTAACATCGTTGCCCCACATTTCCTCTTTCAAGGCTTGTAAGCTGCGTCGAATAATTTGTTGGATTATTTGTCAAGCCACATTTATTTTATCCCATTAATGTTAATGATTTATTTTCATAGAATACTCACGTGACTACGGCGTTAGGATTCTTTTCTACGGCCCAAACTTTGATCGGTTTTTTTACCGAGTGCGAAGCGTTCAGAGAAGCTTGAACAAGAGGTCCTCTTCCTGCCCCTACGACCATCACGATTCTGTACAATAAAAAATGACAAACATCCATCAGACAAAGTTGCGACATTGGTACGTCCGTCCACTATTGTAATTAACGTAATTAGGCAATTATGGGTTTACGAGCACCTTTATCGATTCCTCGACAACTCGAAAAAAAAAAACTTTCAATCAACTTTTTACATGTCCAGGTGAATGTAAGCCCTTAATCTGGTTGTAACAGAAAATTATGTTATACATTCGAACTCTATACTCACAAGGGTCTACCTCGAGCTTCTTCTCTGCTCCCAATGTGATCAATGGCTTTCCGAATCGCATTCTGATACTCCGTGTATTTGTAAGGATCCTTCTCGAAGATTTCATACGTTTGAGATTGGAGATTATCCATCAAGGGTTGTAGAGGAAACTGCAGATAATCTTCGTATCCTTTGGCGAACGTTTCGATCGGTCCATTGCTATCGGAATTCTGATTGCGTTGAGACGTTTGAAATGATTAACAAGCAGAAATAGTGATTGAAATTGGACGTTGAGAGATTTTTGATCTTTGACAACAAAAATGCAGGCTCCAGACGCCATGGTAATTTTTTTCAAGGTCAATATCGCTTAGGTCGTACAATGTGGATTTTTCATGTTGATTACCTGCCACACATGGTTGAGGTAATCATGATAATGCCCCATATTTTTGTATCGATTGGCACCTGTAAGTATGAACTGTATTTTGAAGGCAGAGAACTTGCGCACCAAATGTTGATGGGCCTTGCTCAGAACTGGGTATCCTTTTCTATTCGTTATAAACAACCTCGTTGGCAATATTAAACACTGCACGGGCTCGCTAATCCATCGGTCGATCTCTTCCATCTCAGGCAGATCCTCACTCAGTATCAAAGTCAAACCCAACTTTTTGTCAAAATCGCAAAGCGATCTGAACGAGTTCCACCACTCCCAGGTGCTTTCAACTGCCTCGTTTTCTACGCCTCTGTAAGCCAACGCCCGTTTCGCTGGATTCTCCATAGGAACCTGCACCCAAACCTAAAGCAAATGTTGCCATTTTACGATGAAATCGAGAAGCCCAAAGAAAATGTTAATTTTGTTACAATTTTTGTAAATTCTAAACTTGGATTCTTTATTTTTTTGCCTTGTCATTTGAACTTTTTTTTTCCTTTCAATTTTTACTCAGAAAAATCGTAAAATAAACTTTATTTTGACGTAATCGATAATTTTCAGAACGAAGACACTGAATAATAGACTACAACGTTATTCTAGTGTGAAAAATGATGAAAAAAACATTGTGTGCAAATCGTGAGATTCAAACAAGTGCAGCATACTTGGAACGGACTGTTGCTCAATTTGTCGTTTATAATCCTCGCTAGATTTGCATTCTCGAGTATATTGCCATCGAGCTTAAATGTTACTGCTGGAATGTCCAAGTGCGAAGCAAACGCTAATTCCTGATTCAGAGTATGTTCACTATTCCGTTTTTGATGGGGGCATGCGGAATCGACGTCTATGAAAGGCGACAACTTTCCCACTACCAAATTGTTCCAATCTGCAGGGAATTACATTTTTCAATGATTTATTTCCATTTAGCAGTGACCATTCGTAGCATTCGGCTACTTTAGGGCAGAATAACCCTCGATGCGTGAACCAGGAGAAGGAAAAATTTATTAAGAAAAAGAAATTTTAATTAATTAAGAAAAGAAATTTCAAGAATTTTCGTTGCAGCCACAAATTTTTTTCTTGCCCTAAAGTTGCCTTATCCCTTCATCATAATGTTGTTATATCTTTTATTTTACGGGTCGTCGTACCTCCGCTGTTCAGAATCATGTCCGGTCGTGTAAAAGGACCAGGCCTATTTTTTGCATCTCCCGTTATAAATTCACGTTTGAAAAGTGGATGAACGAGTGGAACACAAATGAAGTCGAAGCTGGGAAATAATTACAGAAGTTATAATATAAAAAATTCGAGGAACTTCTAGGCTGTATTCTTTCTTTTTCTTTTTTCATGGCAAACATTTATGTTGACAAAGATTACAAAGAAACAAGTTCTGTCGATTCGTTGTTGCTTTAGGATTTGACGGCCCAGAATTGCATTCAATTTGTTCATGTAGCGGAAACAAAAGGTTTTCCTTGTTACTGGCAAAAGTCGTTAATTTTCGTACGTTCGATTAAAATATAAACTCACTTCATAGATCTTGCTTCAATGATGCAGTTATTGAGGTCTGGCGCGGCGCAAAAGTCCAGGCCACAGGACACAGGTCTCCTTGAATTTTCCATGTCTTTGGTTCTCGTTGCCTGCTCTTTTCTGAAATAATTGAAAAATAGAAAAAAATATTCGTAACTTCGTTTTAAGATAACCGGCGAAAGTGCCGTCCAACAATCCGGAGTTGAAATTCTCTAACCAAAGAAAAACCGCCAATTTCTAAAATTCGATAGAACTGATTTAGCATGGTGTTCGTAAAACTTACACTATCAATATTGGTCACGTTGTTTTACGGAAATAATAAAAATCGTGCAATGACAACTCTCAATCCACTTATTTCAGTCAAATTTTCGTTATAATTTTGTAATTCTATTCAAAGCGTTGAACACATGGAGCCCAAAAGTTCGCCACGGACTACGATATTGTGCCCGCCGATTCGAGTACCGAGGTGCTGGTCTATTTCTGAATTCACAGGAGATGTCGCTCTAATAATTTTCTTTCACTTTTTTGCGTACATCAGTCGGTAACTATGTTTGTAACATAATTATTTAAGAATTATTATGTCGAAATACGAAATGCTACGTAAGTATAAAAGAAAAGATCCTGAAAGACTTTTTATAATATCCATTTTTGCTTTCCATTTTTTTCATACGGATCAGGAAGAAAAAAATGTGCAAAAATAACCGCGAAATTGTTTCATGATCTTTGAACGACCATCTTGTCGATTGCACAGAGCATCCGTCAGATGTCAGATTCTTGGAATAACTAAAAAATAAGATTTTACGTGCACAATTCGGGAGAGTACGATCGGCTACGAGTATCTCGTCGATAATCTAAAGATAAGAGTTTAATAATAGATGGTTTTATCATTATTGTTGTTACCGTATAGGAAAATACAGATAACAATAATGATACTTGAGAAAAAAGGTGTGTAATAGTGTATCCGCCCAAACGTCATATTTCTCTTTTTGGTGGAGTGAGGTTATGTGCTACAAGTATGACGGCACACAAGGTCCACTGAACCGGATGCACGGAAATGTCATCAACCGTCATTCAAGTTTCCTGGCTCGTACGATTCTTCGTGGGTGGTGTTTGCTGTTATTGCCGATAAATGTCACGATAAACTCATGTCTCTTTCCTTCGCCTCGTGCCACAAAATGAAGACCGACAACTCGCCACTACTACCGCGATCAACATTTTTTTGCTTTTTGTAAAAAGTGAAACAGTGCGTGTGAAAGAAAGGGAAAGAGAAAAAGAGAGAAGGAGAGAGTGAGCAAGTGAACAAAATCTGTCAAGCAGTGCGGGGCGGACAGGGCCTCGGGTAAGGCTTGATAAGATAATGTGCAGAGAACGTTTATCAAACTACCAGATAAACCGATGAAACATAACCTTGGAGGTTCGATTATTTTCATCCCGAAAATATGAAGTCCACAGGAACTAAAGAAAATCGAGGTTCCGTCCTCTTGAGTCGCGACGAAAATGACATCATTTTCAAACTCATCGGAAATCGTTGTCAGGTAAGGATTCGTCACACTAACCAAAAAAATCAACAATTCCAGTAAAACTTTTCGCGGCTGACCTCAATTTTCATTTTCACTAGAATTCCTCACTCTTTCCAACTTTTTTTTTTCCAAGTCAAAGAATAACAAACTAAATGGATAAAAATCAAGAACCAACCCCCAAGGAGTCTTAATGTCCACAATTCGTCTTATTTCAATATAATGTCAATTTCTTCTACTTTTTCCCACACAAATTTCTACATTCACACGATTTATCACGATGTGCCATTCGCAATTTCCAAAAGTCACTAATAACCTTGTCAATGTATCTATTTCATATAATTTCTTTCAAAATCGATCCATTTCTAAATATTACTCAGTTTTATGAGTTGAGCAACTTGAAAAATCATAAAATTCTTTATTAATATGTATTTCCAGTGCCTTGCGGCAGGAGTGATCCAACTTTACTTGACGCAACCGCCGCTGCACAGAGAGTGGATAAAAAAGAACACAGGGGTGATAACTCTCATCAGAGATAATCCCAGAAGAAGTTTTTTCCTTCGATTGTATTGCCTGCAGAGAAACGCCATGCTGTGGGAACACGAAGTATATAATTCTATGGAATACAATGCTCCGATGCCGTATTTTCATACTTTCGAAGGGGAGGAGTGCATGGCTGCTTTTAATTTTGCTGACGAGACGGAAGCAATTATTTTGAGGTACTTTGAATTTTATACTAACGAGATGGAGATCAAAAACTCAACTAAATAATTTTTTTTATGAACTAGAATAAAAATTATGTCGGGAAAAAAATAATCCAATTTTTTGGAGCTGCTGAAATAGCAAAAATGTTGAATTTTACCTTTGCAGTAATTTTGAATCCAAATTGAATTATTTCAAATGTGAATTTTTATTTGCTACGTAAATTGATGTCGCTAATTATTAATAAAATGTTTGATTCCATGCAGAAACGCGCTTCTGGCGAAGCTCAACACGAATCGCCAAAGGCGTCAAGAACGAAGCTCAAGAATGGAGACTGAGTCGCAAAATCGCGTGGTTACTTTGCCTCGCAAGAGTCCAAGCAGTTCCACGACTTTTGGTTTCACTTCCGCGACGAACATTAATATGCTTAACGGTTCTCCTTCCGGTATGGGTGTCAATCGCAGTGTGTCGAGTAGCTCAATGTACAAAACGAAGAAAAAAGACTCGAAAAAAGATGGCAAGAGGAAATTGACGACTGCCGATATCGGGCAACCCTCCGACTTTAGGTTTTTTCTTTTGTATCCTTAATGATCGAAGAAATGAAAAAACATTTCTGGTACGAATCAGAAATAATGAAGTGTCTTTCCTTTCCAGACACCTCGCCCATATGGGATGGATTCCCGACAAAAAAGGCATCGATACCTTTGACCCCCAACTCACCGAATTTTTCAATAAAGTCGGCGTCTCGGAACAAGAATTAAGAAATAAGAAAACGAGAAAATTCATCTACAAATTTATCGAGGAACACGGCGGCATTTCTGCCATTCAAAACGACATTATCCCGACCTCGAATTCACAGAGCTCTCATCAACCACCGCCTCTACCACCGGGGCTCGATACTCCGCCACCAATCCCCGCGAGAACTGTACCGCACCTTTCGGCCAGTCCTGGATCGAATAGCGTAAGTTTTATTCCTCCGCGGCTAGCATAATTCCTCCCAGACCGTAGTCTCCGATGACTGAGCAAATTTGATCGAATTTTTAGAAATTATTTACCTGCAAAGATTTCTGTGCAATTGTCTGATTGAAAAAATTGAAATTGTCAGAAAATAATTGTTTTTTTTTTTTTCATTTGCAACCGACAGATGCAGCCAAGAACTGCACGACCATTGCCGCCTTTACGAACGAACGTTCCACCGGCTCCCCCGAGTGCGCCTCCCGTTCATAGGTCACTTCCTTCGCGACCTCCGCCGCCCTCGAATTCACCAGCACCACAGTTGCCTCCACCACCTCCGCCACCTCCGCCGCCAGCGAGAGGAAGCTCCAGTACGAATGCCAATTCGAACATAAGTGCGAGCGCGAGCATCCCTCCTCCACCTCCGCCGCCGCTTCCGGATTTCAGTAATAATGATAACGTGACGAGTACCGATGCACCTTTCAATAATAACGGCGATGCAGCGGACATCAGACCAAAGCTCATGGAATCCATCAGAAGCGGAACGACACTCAAGGTAAAATAATGAATTCGTTGAAAATGCGTGAAAATTGCCTTTGGAATGGTTTCGAAGTTTTTATTTCACTTTTCCAATGTTTCCTAAACTTCCGACCGTGATGACGTTGAAAAATTGATTTTATTTTTTGTTTGAGCAGAAAGTGAGTCAGACCGAAGCAAAACCGAGTCCAGTACCGGACTCGAGAAACGATTTGCTCGATCAGATTCGTCGTGGAATAGAATTGAAGCCAGTAACGACAAAAACGAAATCGACTTCGTTGACGGAGCCGCAAGGTTTGGCGGGGGCGCTATCGAGAGCCCTTGCTGAGAGATCTCGAGCTCTTGGGAACGACAGCCAAGATTCGTCGAGTGGTACGAGCGAGGACGATGACGATTGGGATGACTGAGAACATTAAGAGTTCGTCGACTGAACTTTGTGGCTGAAAAAGAACGTTTGGCGTACCGAGAGAGAAGGAAAAGGGAGAGAGACAAAAGAGGATGAAATTCGTGGCCAAATTCATAGCTTACAAGTAAAGGATAAACTTAATAACGTTGCTAATCATTTTGTTTTTTATTCCATACGATCATAGTGAACATTTCACAACCGCCGTATTTATCCGCAGGAAATTAGCTTCGATTCGCGATTTTCTAATACAACATAATCATCGAGTTCTTTTGCCTTTGCTTGTGAGTCGGGCTAAAAACAGTATAGAAGCAAAAAACCGACAAAAAACGAATAAACGAGTTGCGCTTAGACTAAAAGAAACAGAGAGAGAGAGAGAGACAGAGAGAGAGAGAGAGAGAGAGAGAGAGAGAGAGAGAGAGAGAGAGAGAGAGAGAGAGAGAGAGAGAGAGGGAGAGAGAGAAAAGAGCGTTGTGAAATAATTGTAGTTATAATTTCGACGAGAAAACAAGTGAATAACTGAAACGAGAATCACGCAGTTGAGCTAAGATAATGAATCTAATAAATACTACTTTTGTATTCTAAGAAAAAGTGAATTTTATTATTCTTCAGTTGTCTTTTTTTTTCTTTTCTTTTTCTTTCACTTTTCAATCGTCCAACAGATATCATTCAAATATTAATCTTTAACTCGCCGAGTCCTTCATTGTCTCGACAACAGTAATAACGAATAGATTATTACGAAGAAAAAAAGCAAAACGTTTTACCATCGACAGGATTTAAGTTTAAACAAAAAAGGAAAAATATACGCCCAATTTATAGCGCCGACTAAACAACCTAAATATATTTCAAGTTATGTATTTATACTTGCATACGCATACACACGCATTGTATACACATGTATATACATTTATACAGGATTTTCCTAGTTTTACTGAGCAGTAGTGCAAACTCCAAGTTGAGGATTGAAAGGGAAACTTTGATCGAGCGCCCTGGCTAAATGGTTGGAGATGGAGCAAAAATGCATAAGACTTATTTTGTAGGGAATTTGACGCTCTACAAAGTAGGTCCTGTGCATTTTTATCCCATCTCCAGTAGTTTAGTCGTGATAGTTGATCGAAGCAACGCCAGAATTAGACTCTCGAAATCCTCGACTCACGTTTACATTATTGAACTTTTAACACGGTACTCCCTGTATACATATATATAATTATATATATACTTGCAAAAAGAGAAGGATAAAAATAGTGTGTTGCGTGTTTGTTCATGACTCGTGTTAATAACATAGTAACTACTGTTAAAAACTTTTACACTGATAACGTTATACACATCACTGAAAAACAAACAAAATGAGCATAAAAAATGACGCGTGGGACGGAAGGGAGGAAAGTTATCAAGACGATAGTATATAGAGTAAGAATTATGTATAAACTTCACTAAGGAGAAATCCTAGTCAAAGAAAAAAAGAAACGAAAGGAATCACCTTGTGGTAACTCGTTAAGGATCGATGTATTTTATTGTATAATATATATTCATATATATATATATATATATTATACGTACAGTTTTGAGTAGTTACTCCGGGGATTCTCCAACGTATAACAGTGACCAACGAAGTGTCGGATTAATATTTCAATTCGCACTGCACAATCGATCGATTGTCTAGAAAATGACAATGTTACGTATTTTTTGGAGTATCGATCCAAAAAAATCGAACTGAGAGCGTATTAAATATTGAAAATTCTCGAAAATCATTTTTCGAAACTCGAGAAGTTAAAAACTTCTACTTCGCTGTATTTTTCGCGGGGAGAATTCAAGTTTTTGCATTTATCAAGAATTCTTCGCCATCCAGGTTTCGTTTTTGATTATTAATTTTTTCAACTAATTTATTCAGCGAGATTTTTTCCAGTTTCTTGTGTTATTTAATCATCAGTGCACGGGTCATCTTCCATTAACGTATTTTAAAGAATTTCGAAAGTGGCGACTTCTGGCTCCTTGAAAATTCAGGATTCCCTCGTGGCCTCGTACTTGCTTAATTTTGGCTGATTCTTTCGTTTTTTTAAATATTTGTTTCTCTCTTCTGGTCTACAAGGCGCAGCTAATAGCCAATGTACGAGAAGAAACTGTAACACGTGAAATCCTACGATAACGTAAGATTGGGCTCGATATCGTCCTCAAGGAATAAACTTGCGGATTACTTTTTTATAACTGCGAATAAAATGCAAAATTAAATGAAAAAACGAAAACGAAACTCAAAGCTCTCGTAGTTTTTTGCACACGATTCCTAGCAGGACAACACAGTTAGGATAATAATAAACATTTATAGTTTAAAGTTTGTGATTAATATTGTTATTTGTTATATAATAGCTTAATAAACAAAATTCCATTTACCAAGATTCGTCGAGAGCTCGGCCTTCATCAACAGTGACGCATTCGATGCGTCATAAAATCCTCAATCTCACGATATTTGCTTACACGACTTATGGCAATCTAACAATTTTCGTTCTTAAGCGAATCTACCAACGGGCGAGACAAAAATTTGTCCTTCAACTTTATTTTGAGGATGAATAGACAATTTATAATGCCATGAAATTCTTCTCAAATAGTTTCTACAGAATAATTAAATTTTTTCGTAAAATCGTGTCTGTTTTTGCAAAAATGAAAAAGTTGCTGGACATTCTTTATTCTGGCTGAGTTTATTTTCATTGATAAAGATGCGAAGCTATGCAGTTTCGAGTGAACAACTATCTGAAGAGGAAAGTTTGCAAAAGTGGGAACAAAACTTTGGCAATCAAAACGAGGACTCGTGAAATTTTTAATTATTCGAAAAATGACAAAAGGGATAATTGTTTAAAATAAATAAATGAAAATGGATAAAATGCCAAAATAGAGTAATTCTGATCTTAAGCTAGCTTGTCCGTTTTTTGATAATCCTTGCTGATTAGGCTCGTCTATGTGATTACCACCGAAACTTCCGGCCGCAGGGTACCATGACTCGTCAGTTACCGGGGCCTACGAATAAATTTGTTCCAGGCATGAGTAAAACAAAGAAAATAAGAAAAACCAACGAAATGCAAGCCTCAAGATTGAGAATCTCGGTCACGGGTTTTTTTACCTGATTCGCCGTCAGCCACGTACTCGTTGCCCATGCCGGGATTTCCGTGGATGGTTTTGTCGGCGGTGATGTCCAGGACATGCCCCTACCGTAGTTGGATGGACGTTGAGTTACGACAATCGCTGCATGGTAATTAAACGTTTCATCTCTTAATCAACTACCTTTAATTTTCTTAATTCCATTAATTCCTTAATTACTCGTTCGGAGTCTATTTAATCAATAAAAAATAATAATAACCGTTTGCATAACATTTTCTTACAATAATTAATCGAATAATGAATCAATTCGATTAAAATTTGAATAATTTATTGAATAATTAATAAATTCGATTACAATTCGAATCATTTATTGAATAATGAATCAATGCGATGATGAATTTCAAAAATAAAACGGAAGAGGCAAATTCTTAGGTTTGTAAATTTGAAATGAAGAATTTCCCCGAGAAAAATCAATTACCAGGTTCCTCGTGGGAATCAACGGGCACGCGATTCGTTTCATGGAAAATAATCTTCTCCTCTACTTCTGTGGATGCCTTCGGAGTAACAGAGGCAGAAGTTGAGGACGAAGCGCCAGAAGCTGAAGCAGAATGTGATGAAGGAGCAGATTCTGAAGATTGCGAAGAAGAAGAATGAGGAGGAGAGGGAGCAGATTGCGAAGAAGACGAATGAGAAGCAAGAGGAGCAGGAGACGAAAAAGTCTGCACTGATGGCTGCTGGGTTGAAACTTTCGCATTATTCACATCCGTTGAGACTCGAGTCGGAGAAGCTCTGCTATCAAGAACATCGCTTTCGGTATGTTGAGCTAAAACATAAAATAAAATGCGTCACACAAAGTTTATAGTTCATAATTTTTATTCAAATTTGTTTCCAGATTTTTTTTCTTTTCCAAAACGCTTCCGCACTCTAGCAAAAATGTATTGCTCATAAAAAAGAGAATTTAATTTACTTGGATACGAGTTGAGGGCTCTGCCTGTGCTCTTGTGCTGGGAAGGATGGGCTGTATTCGCACTCGCTCCATGAAAATTACTCGCTTGAACCGCGTAATTGTCCGGCGATAAAGTTCTCAGATAATTTCTTGCTCTGTTGCTGTCTTGGAGGTTCAGCCGAGTTTCTTCGAGCGGACTGACGGTCAAAGAGGATCCGGAATCCGTAATAGCATGCGGGCAGTCTGCATTGTTTGGTCTGAATATCAAAGGAAGCAGAAAGTTGATATTTAATATTTGGCACGTAAAGCAGATTTAATAATTGTTGCACGATCTCTGCTTCACTTACATGTAATTTTGACACTGATCTTGCAAAAAGCTCAAAGCTTTGTCCAACACTTGACGTGAAAACTTCGAAGCAGCCCCTCCTGATTGATTTCCATCGCATTTTTTCCTCGTCTCATAAATCACGCACGATCGGAAATGATAGTGAGAGCTAGTGAGGAATTTTTCATGTTGTTAACTTTGATCAACTTTTACGATCGCATTTGGAGGATTACTTTTCAAAAACTTTTGACAAGCGACAATTAAAATCAATGTAATAAATCAATTCTTGGTCAGTAAAAAAATTACCAGCAAAGACTCGTTCTGGCCATTTCACCTTTGGAGACTTCGTCGACAAGCGCCGCGTATTGATTGCCACAGTACTCGGAGTCGATCACGGTAGCTTTGAGGCAACTGGCGTACTGTAAATATTCTGTGGATCAAAAAATTGCGACGAAAGTTAATAAATTATTCGATTTGAATATTCGTTGGACCAAAATAATGATTAAATTTCGTTTTACCAGCTTGATAAGTCGAGACAGAGCACATTTGATGGACCGAGGCGATTGGAATTTCGACCGCAGCGTTAAACTGCTCCTGCCTTCGTTTAGAGAAGCAGTTATCGATGTAACGTTTGGTACAATCGACGAAACTTGACCATGTTCTGAACAAAAAGGTAATTGTAAATTATCTTTATTTCTGGTCTCGTAATGCTTCGTGTATTGGTCGCATTAAGTATTATTGAATGACTTGTGTTTTACCGGCAAACCATGTCAATGTCCTTCATATTATCCGGGAATATCAGATGAGGGTCTTTCAAAAGAGGGTCGGCCAATGCTATACATTTCTGATGATCGTCTTTCGAACAACGCGACATACGAGCTATGCTCGCTTGTCCTGAAACCTCCCCGATCACGACACCTGTTGTTCACATTTTTTCAAATTATTTTAATTGCTGGACATATTTGACCTTGAGAATTACATTTTTTTTCCTTAAGTTTTGTATTTTTCTTGAATATTTTTTGCCTTGAATATTTTGAATAAAGAAAAAAGACAAATTGCAGGATCGTGTAAACCTCGAAGACTCACCCAGCAAGAATATCCCCGTTGACAAAGTTAAGACCGTCATTTTAATCGGCTAATCTTTGAGGATGAGGAATCGTGTTGCTGGCTGAAAAAAAAATGTACATCGACCACCAAGTTGATAAATAGCGACCTGGTTAGAGTGGCACGTTGGTGCTCTGCATAGAAAGAGGGAGATGACGAGAGAAAGAGAGAGGGGGGAGCAGGGTCTTTCGTTCGTTCCGGACATTTCCGGACCTGCACAGGAAAGCACAACAAAGACCACACCTGAGTGCACTCAGGGGGCCACTGAACCGTAATACATTGCGTGAAAACTGCCAACGTATCGTACGCTCATTATTTCACTTACACGTACATAATTCGAAATCCACTACTATTTTTGACATACAGAGCCATTCAGAAATTCAACTAGCTCTAATAATCGCTGGAATTTTTATTGCGAATCAAGGACTTTTATTGTTACTCGCATTTCCCTCTGTCAGTCACTTCTGCGTCATTTTTAGAGTTTTTTTGTTTGAGCCAAAGTCAACGTTCCTTGACGCGATTCTGGTAAATATTTCTGAACGTACACAAATTTTTATTTTATAATAATTTACGTTCTTGATTGATTTCGAAAATAATCAATTAGTGTGACACTTTTTACGTAAAATCGTGGACTAGATTTTTTTTTAACAATCGACTTTGAGTAGTTTCGTAGAATTTTTTTTCGAGATTTGTCATTTGAGTACGGATTGCGTTCCTCCCTGTATTTCTTTGCGATTCTCGAAGATGGACGATTTGAGTTTTTTCCTACTTTCTACACTGAAAATTATCAGGGTCTTTGGCAACGTGTTTTGAGGCTTTTTCGAGTAACCATTCAACTCGGCTTACGTATCAGAGCGCGAATGAATGTTGCTCGAATCACCTTTCGGCTCTGATTAGCTCCAAATTCTAATGAGAAGAGTTCGATTTAAAGTCAGATTCGAAATCCGGTTCACTTTGCATTTGTTTGTGAATTCCCAAACGAAACTGCGCCATTGATTTTTATTTTCAGCAAAACGACGATTTTATGTTCGACAATTACGTTATTCAACGACTGCTTCGGCAAAAAGTGAAAAAAAAAATAAGAAAAATGAATTTGAAAATGTGTCACGAGCTCAAAATTACTCTGCCTCGATTCGCTTTGGCTCTAAATGATTATAGAAGAAATTTTTTGATATTGAATGATATTTTTTAGCAGAAAACTTTTTCATCGAGGAACAAAAATGAAACGTGGATCGTTAAAGAATGCACGATTCCGCGACGAGGCCATCAAAGTAGTGTGTACATTTGAAAAATATCATCGCAACGGCATTGGCAGAAGGAGTAAAAAAATAATCAAGAAGAGTCATTTATGTCGAGCGAAAGGTTCTCAGGAATTCATATTTTTCTTGTTTCGCTTGCTAAACTTAAGAAGCCTGTTATTTTCGCACGTATGACACTTTCCCTGCTGTTTATAGAGGCGTCCTTAGTCGTCGCTGTCTATAGACCGCCCATGTCTCTTTTTTACCTTCGCCCTCGATAGTGAAGTTACAAAATTAATGTAGGACAATTTGCGAAATGCCACTCCTCGTAAGTTGCTCGTAGTTGACGGGTTCAAATCGATAACATTTCTTTACAATGATACCAGCTTAACTTTTTCTTTTCTAACACCTGCCTCGACATACTCGCCCAGGCTATAACATCACTTTTTATTATTCAGCGAACTAAACGCCTGACAATCCAGCGGGCAGGGTTGAACTTAGACTTTTCAAACCGATCGACTCACACACGCCGGAAATCATGGCCAAAACATTTCAACATTGTCAAAATAGCGAAGGAGTTGAATCGTTCTTATTTCTATATTCAAGATTATCGATTTCCCTATGCAACATGTATCACGAAGTGCTCTTGAGTATTGCCCGAAGAATCGCTTGACAACAATTGTTCTATTATTCTGTATCATTAAAAAAGATTAAATGAAAGAGAATGCGAAATTGTTTTCTCCTCTACGCGAAAGTTTGAAGCTCATTTGACGACTCGGCGATTTATATTCGTATTAACTTTGTGCAAGCATTGTGTCCATAATCGTACTCCTTTCTTTTTTATTTGACTTTACTCAGCACTATAATTGTATGTTATTCTAATTAATTATGAATTAGCACGAGTTTGTTTTCCATTCCAGAAAATTCGGTCTGAGGATTTTTTTTTTGGTATTCAGGAACTACAGAAATGGGGAAACTTAGTTGCTGATTTGTGAATATAACATTATCTATAAATGTCGTACAAACTCACTGAATGAGCGGAGTTGAAACAAAGTCCGTCGTTTCCGAAGTTTGTGCACATCCAATTATTAAGTCGTTAATTCGTTCATTTTCAAACGAAGAATTATTAATTCACCAATATTACACAAAGCAACGATCGGTTACGGTCACTCGTTGCAAATGAAAATATTTCAACGTTTTTTAAATTTCGTTTTTGAAGTTTTGGATCGATGAATTTTTCGTTTTGTGTCGATAAATTGATTGATTTTGAGAAAAACTCAATTCAGAATTTGTTGTCCCATCGATCTTAATAGAAAATAGATCGAGCAGAGAGAAAAACTGTCAGTTCATTAATTTTTCATTACGATAATTGAATAGTCGATTTTTAACGAAAGTTATTCACTGAATTTTTCTTTGTATACAACTTGAAAGGAATGGAATCGATGGAGAAACGAGAACTCGCGATTTCACTGATTCTTTAAAGAAGATAAGATCGCATTGGTAGAATCGCGGTTCCGTGCTCCTCGGACTACGCTCAAGTACTGGCTGGTCAAAACGGACAACTAGCCGGTACGAGGGCTGTCCCTCCATCTCTAAAAAGTTCAAGCTTTCCCGGTGTTCGTGTATACATATTTTTGTGTTATTTTCTTTCTCGACGCGCTGAAGCGTTCCCAGCATGAGTTTTCATGCCCTGGAACTTTACGACAACATAATTCATGACGATGATGACGTGGCACTCAACCGAGATCAGGCTTGTTCTAATTACAACTCGAACATTACACGGCAAATTCCAATTTTCTTCCCTTGCCTGAAAATCAATTTTGTTTTCATTAGAATTCATTATTTTCTCGTCTTTTCGATTGATCAACAATGGAAAGAAACCAAAAAATCTTAATAGAAAAATATTGAGTGTCCAATGAACAAGGCACAGACAAAAACAGAATTTCCTCAAGAAAATGCACAAAAAAAATGAATTAATTTTCTCAAAATCCGATTCAAGTGCAATTCTTGGAAATTCCATTGACTCTGCATTTTGACGTGATACGTGTGTCCAATCGATGAAGGCTTATTCGGGTCATGTATTATTCATAATATTAAAGGAAATTGGACCGGGTAATTTGTCTGAGATTAAATATATTCGTTCATCAAAAAATCGTTACCTCGAACCCTTGCACGAGTCGTAGAAAACTCCATTATTTGCTCTCCTGCTTCTTAAACATTCGAGTAAAGTAAGAAAAAAGGAGAATTTTCCAGGCCTTCTGTCAAATTGTGTGTAAATCTCAGGGGATTTTGAAAAATTCTGAACACGTTGGTCTCCTTAAAAAATTGGGGAACGCTCATGGATAAAAATCTTCCAATGAACTTTGTACCGAAATTGCGAATTGTTCAGTTCGCGTTGACATGATTTTTAAATTATTTTTAACAGCGAGCGAAAGGAAGCGAACAGCTCGCATGACTATGCGTACAAACAAACGTATTACGTGCATTCACAAATAAGTACATGGTCCTTGCAGTGGGATAGCTATCACCTTGTGGGATTGATTGAAAAGTGAGGAATAGGATTGCAGAACGCATGAATATGGTTTGCTGTTATTTTTGAATAATTTATTGGCGCTAAGCTTGCCCGGCATTAAAGTCTCTGTTCACCATCTGACGTTGAGCCCCTCAAATTACGCTTGCTCATCGTACGAGAATATCCATAAAACAAAAAGCAAACCTATCAATTCTCAATCCATTTTGGTTAATTACTATTATTTACTTTTTCCTCATCTTCTATTTGAGTTCAATTTTTATTATTATCCATTTGCCTTCTCGTAGCAACAATACGATTGCGTGGTAGGAAATGCTAATGATTTTGGGAAACGGATTCACAAGCGCGATAATTCCGTCCTGGTGACGCCGCCTCGCTCCGCTGATTTTACTATTCAAACTACTTTTTTTTCCTATTTATTTTTATCCTTTTTACTGTGAACAGTCCTCGATTTGGAGGTTCGAAAACTTTAACACGCAATCGAATAACTGTACAGCCTTCATTCAACTTTTTGACATCATTTAATCGACATTTTAATCAACCCATGGAAACAGAGGCGTTCGAAAAATATTCGAGTGTTAATTTTTGCCAATATGCAAAATAAACGAACTTGATTTTCTTTTTTTTTCATTATTCATTGCCTCCACACGATTTTCTAAAATAAATCGCGGTGCCCAATAAAAAATGTCTGTTGATATTTATATCGTGAAAATATTCAAGTAAAAAGTAACAAATAAAAAACATCGAAGATTGTTCATTGTAAGCAGGAGAAATGATGTGGGAGAATTCGATCGATCAAAATGAAAAATGAGTGATGAATTTTTATGTTTGAATTCATTTGACAAGATTATTGCATCGATAAGCAATGACTGAATAATTAGAAGGGTTTTGAGTGGCGAAATGTGCTAAAAGGGATTTTGACCAGAGGCTCTTTAGTCAATATGCAAAATAGAGACAAGTCCGCATAGCTTTTGAAACGATGTATGTTATTTCTTGCTCCCTGCCTATTTCAGAGCTTTCCAAGGGTTAGAGTAATAGTTAAGACGGTCAAGCGAGGGTCGATAATCTCTAAGCCATGGGTCAGCTAACGCTTGACACGCAATGGGGTAGCTACCCCCTTTGGAACACGCTCGACTCTTCGCCTTCGTATATTCACCACTTTTTATCGCTCCGAGAAAAGAAGGCCAGGAGAATCGTTAATTCTCTCCATTTTTTTGCCTGTCTCGTCGATTATTCTCGCGAGATTTATCATTCTCACGACTTGTTGAGAACGCGACAGTCTCGGCGTATCTATTTTCTATGCAGGATCATAAAAAATCGAAAAATAGGTCATTCATTCCTTCGAAATTCGCTGAGACCTCCGAACACGAAAATTTTTATATGGAAAACTTTGTTTGTTTAAGGCTTAAGGAAATTCAACAGTTAGATTGAGAGATTTATATTCTTGAAGAATATCTCGCCGTCGGAAAATGCAATTTGGAGTCTCTCCACCTTTCATGTGTCTAGTAGTTCGTGATAATCATTCGTTTTTTCCATTAAAACGTAAGAAAGAGTAAAATTTTTCTACGAAATCATTTTCTTCCCCGTTTTCGCGTCACGATTCGTGTGACTCGAATAATTTGCGTCAAGTCCCTCAATTTTCTTCGTAGCATGAAAACGTAGCCTGTACGTGACGGTACAGGGCTAAGGTATTATAATAGTCGCGGATATTGCGACCGGCGAATGTACTTGATTCTTGAATCCGATAGTCAGTAGTTCCGAGAAAATGATCGTCAAAAAAATAGAGTAAATTTTGCATGCTTTACACTTGAAGGAATTAAGGAGTATCGGCATTAAGAATTAAAATTTACAAAATGATGAAGTGTAAAAAAAAAAATTGGTAAAAAATTGAATAAAACAAAAACAAAAAATGAAAAAAAAATTAGAAACGCAAACAGAAACAGGAACGCTAAAGGAAAAAATCGTGAAAAATTCAAGACTTTTTAAAGGGTTGAAAAATTTTAAAAGAAAAGAGGATTTTTACTTTTTTTTTTTTCATTTTTATTATATTTATAGTACAAACGATTCCGGAGTTTACTCGTTCTCTTCGGAGCGAAGACGAGCGTTGGCGTTGGTCACTCGGATGGACAACTGCTGGGCACGTTCCACGATCGCTTTACGTTTCTTGCTGCTTACCGCATGAGCGATTTCCGCGCAAAACTTTCGGTTCTGCATCATCAGAACTTCCAGTTCTTTGACGTTGTGGACCAGCACCTTACGGAAACCGGTAGGCAACATGTGTCTCGTTTTCTGGTTGCTTCCGTACCCGATGTTGGGCATCAAAAATTGTCCCTTGAAACGCCTACGCACTCTGTTGTCAATACCTTTCGGCTTACGCCAGTTACGCTGCAATTCAACAATTTTTTCATCAATTAATCAACCAAATCCATATTTAGGGCAAAATTATTTTCTTGTCGGAGCCTAACACTGTGAGGAACGATCAGGAAATGATTTAAATAGCCAAGAGGTCAAGTTCATTGCAAAAATTTACAAAGTTTGTCGAAAATCAAGTTAAAAGAAATTTTTAGAAATTCTATTCAAATATTTCCGCGATCTCTAAGAAAAAAAATCAATCCCAATTAGAATTGGTCCGAAACATCGACCGGTGAGCCATAGAATAATTTACTCTATGCATTGTTTGCAAAGTATTAAAAATCAAGTGGTTGGGTTGGCTTTTAGTGAATTTTCATTTTTACTCGTAAAAATAATGGTGCGGGTTCTTTGGTTCGAATTTTGTTAAGATCGGTTGTATGTTTCTTGAGGCAGAATCAATAGTTTCAAAAAACAGACTTTGGGAATTTCTTTTATGGTCAAACATCTGTCAAACTGACATGAAATTTATGCCTCGAAGTTGTAACACAATGAGAGTTGGCAATTTTTTGAGTGACGCTGCGACAAGCACGACAGTGGTGAATCAAAATGTTTCTAAACAATCGAGTTTTTTAACCTCTACCGGTATTGAGCCCCGTAACATTTTTTCATTTCCAAAATTCTAGAGCGATTTCGTATCGTAAGGGACAGGAGTTAGCAATATTGTTCATTTCGTTAGGATAAAATTTGAGAAGGGTCTCGAGTTTGATTGAATGTCTACGGCGTGTTGAGGTTATGTACAAGAAGAACGTACCTTGAGTTTGTCATAACGATCACTTTGATGACGGATGAACTTTTTCGTCCTCTTTTTGACGATTTTCGGCCTGTAAACTGGTCTGATCGCCATGATTCAGTTTGTTTGGAGATGCTATAGCAAACAGAAAGGAGAAAAAAATTAAAGCGAGGTTGCCTTGTGGTCGAGTCTGTTTATAGCCGCGGGGATCCATCGTGGCAGAGGCTTCTCTCGAAACACTAATTTTTAACAATCTTCACCAACAAATTCACGATAAATATTCTTTCACCGATATTCCTCGATTAAATATCGACTCATTGCTCAAAAGATTGAATTTCATTCAACAAGGATTACTCTCATTATTTCAGATTATTTATTGGATAACGTACCAGTCTCCAAGCAAATCGATGTCGAAAAGGCTAAAGAAACGATGACGCGCATGAACTATCCGACAGTACACAGTTTCAAAGATGGTAAACATCGCATTTTTTCCTACGAACGCTACGACTCTATTACTACAGATGGCGCCTCCTCAAAAATCCGGCAATGGAACATCTCAAAAAGGTAATTTCGAGAAATTCGACTACAGATGGCGTTATCACGCAATTCCAACAAAATCCCTCATCAAAGTAGTTCGATTTTTCATTCCACTGACGATTTTATTTTCATCTTCCACGATTTCGATTATTTTTAAGAGCCAACCACAGAAATTGTCCGAAAATTGATTGAAGTTTCGACAATTTTCGAAGTTGACTCGTCTTTCGAGAATAGATTCGACCCAACCAACGACTACGACTCGATTATCTTGGGTCAGTGTGAAGATAGAATAACTTGAGACCAAAATACTTGGGAATATTCTCACGAGGTCTAAATTTTTTTATTTTTCCGTAAATATATGCACATTTTATATTTACAAGCGTTTGTCCCATGAATAAAATCTCGCGTAGAAAACGTTGCATTTTCTGATTAATACACTATAATTGCTTCGACGGTTATTAATAATTTCTACATCTCAATAATCAAATTTAATAAGTTATCAGACTAAAAATCTAACAATTTGAGTAGAATTTGATAAAGCTCATTTTGTTCGGACATCTAAAAATATATATTTTAAACTCGATTATTAATGACAAGGAAACTCGTAGTTTTTAAGGGACTAGAAAATGGATCTAAAGTTGTGTGAAAGTGTGTTGTTTCGCATATTGCCAGATGCAAATTGCACCTGCGATTTGAATGTTCAAGGATCTTATTACTCCGTGTCCCGGAATCGTAACGCACATGTCACAAAACGGCAGCAAGTCGGCCGGAATTCCTTTGGTTTCATTCCTTCATAAAAAATAAAAAAATAAAAAAATAAAAAAATTAAAAATCAAAATCAAAATGAATGTAAAAAATTAAGCAGCAAGACATCGCCTTGAGAAATTAAAAATCACAATAGCAAGAGCAAACATCAATAAAAATCACAAAAGCCACGACTCACCCGAGGAGCAAGATAGTTTTTTTGTCGAATTCCGCGTCGAGGACATTCGTGCTGCCAGCCCCTTGTTCTGCACCGACTACTTTCCATCCCTGTAGTCGACGTTGGATCAAATATTTCTTGAGAGAATCCTTCTTGACCTGGAAGATGGAAAAAATATTTTTGCGTGTATTTTTGTTTTTTTTTTCGTGAATTTAATGAAGCTGAGTTAGGAAATCACAAACCTCTGTGAATGAAATGAGATCCTCGGCGGACGAGCTCATCTTTTTGAACGGCTGACGTTCGATGTACTTCAAGTTGCTAAGGACCAATTCTTTGGCTGCAAAGACTTCGCACGTTCTCGCGAGCTGTCCGAGGTGTCGTAGCCGATTGACGAGTGTAGCAACGACGATGATCCCTGTCGGGCTATTCTGTGCGATTTTTCGTTCGTACTCGATTCTCGCGGAGTCCGAAAAGTCGTCGGTCACCGGTCCGACGGTTCTGAATCGTCTAAGTTTATTCTGAACGTCAGTGACGAATCCTTCCGGATTCCTCTCCTCATTGTTTCTGCCATGGCCGCCTGCAAGTCCGAAAAAACGTTTTTTCGCGGCCCTTAATGCAATAAAAAATATAATTTTAATTTCTCACTTACGGATCGATCTGACTGACGGTTTTCTGGCTTTTATATCTCTCCACTTTTCCAAGGCATAAACTTCCAACTCCTCGTAAGCTGAAGGGTCCATTAAGGCCTCGAAAATACCGACTTCGATCCGTTCTTCGATCGGCAAATCCATCAGACGTGGTAAATGCTCGTAAATCATCTGAAAGTCCCAGAATCAAGGTCATCGAGTTTCCACAAGTTCCGGACGTTTCTTCACGATCAAACTTACCTCCAAGTTCAAGTCTTCGATCGCATCGAACTCTTTGAAGTAAAAATCATCGTTCAAAACGTCCACACATCTTTTTTGTTTGCCATTACGAAGATTCGCTCGCAAACTTTCAAAGAGGTTGGCAAATCGAAAACGATAACCTTCTGGTAACATGTCGTACATCGTCACGAGGACCACGTGGATCTGATGGATTCAAAAAAATTATGAACGTGACCAGGCCGAAGAATCCGAAGCAAATCGATGGAAAATAAGCGAAACAGCCATGGATGTTTGTTCTTCCATTTACCAACCTGACTATAAAGCCGACCGTTGAATCGATGGCCCATAGCATACGGCAAGAGATAGCCTATCGCATCGGTAATGAATTCGACCTGGGCTTGCTTTTTGATAACTTTAGCGATCTGGAAAGTTACGCTGACGATGGAAATTATGTTCTCTGGATATTTTTCCATCCCCTGGGAAGAGAAAAAGATTAAATAATCAAAGAAACAAGAACTTTGAATTCTTCGTCGCGACTGGTACGAACCATTTTGAAAACTTTCCATATGGACTTGTCCATCAAGCTTTCCGTATAAATTCTCACGATTAGCCACTCTTGCAGCATTTTAATGCTCGATTGATTGCCTTCGAGAATCAATAACGAGCAAACTTCATTGTAGAGACGTCGTGTTTCGTTCTGCATCAGAAATTTCGTCGCCCATAATTTTTTATTCCTTGATTTGTCTCAGACAACGATTGCAATGATTTTTTACAGTTTTTTTCAAACTCACCTCGTCCAGGTAAGGCACCATCACCAACAAAGCTCGGAACGTTCGACTCTTGATTCTATGGACAATAGAATTATAACCATAGACTGCGTTTCGATGGACTTTCAAAACAGTCAAAAGTCCCTCGAGCATTTTTTCCCGAAAAGCTGATTTCAGTCCTACTACTTTTTCCAACAAATCCATCATCGATATCACAGTGTACGCCACAACGATCTTGTCTTCTGGGCTGGAGAGCAATAGAAAATGAACAAAATAATTTTCATTTCAATATTCAGGATTCTTCATCGAACAGACGATAATCAAAATCGTCGCACGAGTGCGAGACAGCAAAATGAACACTAGATCGACGTGATATGCTCAATATTAAACTTTGTTTTTTTTGCAGTGCAGCATTTTACTCTGAATTTTGTAAGACAATCGTTTTTTTTTTAAAAAAATTGAACAAGAACTCGATGCCGGAGGAACTTACTAATCGATTTCGCCCTCAGGACCGTACAATCCAGCAGCAAGGTTTTCTATTCGTTTTTCGAGATCAAGGTTGATTCCGTGGTAGAAGCATGAGACCAAGGACTGTGCGAAAATGAGACCTTTTTCGGGATCGGTGATGTCAGTGACGAATGCGGTTTTCATTTCCGGTAGCCGGCTTCCTTGCTCCATTAATTGTGTGACCCACTGAGAAGAGTCAAAAAGACGATTAGTTTTAAGGTTTTAGTATTTATTTAATACTTAAATGAATAATAATAAAAATGAATTAAACATTAAATATTAATATTAATTAAAATGATCCCTTTAAGAAAGAAATTTCGATCAAAGTTTTAGAGTTATCTTACCGCGGCCGCAAAGATGCGAGAGCCTTCGTGTTCCAAGAAAAACGGACGCGACAGCAATCTCGAATAAATTAACGTCGCCAAACATTCTTTCCTCGCGCCCTCGAGTTTGAAAACCAAGCGACTCATGGCGTGTATTAGCGAAAGAACAATATCCGTATTTTCGTCGTCCAACGTGTGATAGTGATCGACCGGTTGGAGCAGTTCACCGATGAGTTCGACGGCGATGCAGATAGTCACTCGCGGTCCTCTGTCCACGACGAACCGTAGCTCGCTCAAGAGCAAGGCAGTTTCGATTTGGTCCATGGTCTCTCCGGGCTCGATGTAGTCGGCGATGAACCGAGCGATGGCCTTGCAACTTTTTTCGATGACTTTTTTATCGGACGATTGAGCGTCTAGGATTTTGGTTTGGAAAGATGTTGTTATGAGTTGTAATTGCGTCATGTTCAAGTGGGGCGGGACTAATTTGAAATTGTGGTAATAGCGTTGGTTGTAAGTGTATATGACTCTTAAGGCTAAGAGCCAACGATCTTTGCCGATTATGTCAGGATCTTGAACGGCCAGGACGACGCACTGATCGTAAAAAAAATGCAGATATTCGACGTCGTCTCCAGCGTTGTATTTTATCAAAGCCAATGTTATTTTTACATGTTCCGGGAGAATCGAAATATACGAAACGAAACTTTCTACAATCTCTACCCAGTTTGGCATCTGGCGCAACAAAAATCGCTTCAATTTCAACAGCGGAATTATCCGCGTGTTTAATTGTTTGCATTTCTTCATGAGAAACGAGGCCAACTCCAGGACTTTCAGTACCGCTGGCATTTCTGGACGAATTCTGCACAGGTCGACGTTTGTTTGGTCAAACAATGCGTGCAGTTTCGCTTTCGCTCGACAATGTTCTTCGGAAAATATCAAATTTGAGAGAATTAGAGCAACTATTATCGATGCAAATGACTCCGAGGTTTGCTCAGCCCACAGCGTGTCACACTGTTGGATCACGTAGGCCTGGGCATCCCTGGAGTCCAACATTTGCTGCAAATGATTCGCAGGGACTTCGATATTCTCCAATCCAGCGATGTGGAGAATCGCAGTCGTCACGAGCCCCACGTCCGTCCATCGTGAATCCGGGGACACATAAAGACGCAGCATTTGTTGTAAAGCGCTTCGAGTCTCCGCTACGAGCGTGTGATCTTTTGACAAATTCGTCATGAACAGGTTGTTCATATTTTTTAGTTCTTCCTCCGTCCAGGTGTTGTGAACGATTCGGGTGTTTTGGTCAGTTGCAATAACGAAGGCTTTTAGAACCCAGTGAAGCGATACCGTCGACCAAATCAACTTGGAAATTGATCGAATGAATATTTTTATCAAAGGCTGTTCTTCGCGTTCGGCACGCCCGAAAAACACAGCCAACTGCTGCACAACTTCCGGACTGTCTGCCTCAGAATAGTCGAATTCATAGAGCAAAACTTCTTTCAGCTGTTCGGCTATGAAGTCGAGAAAACCTTCGTCGAAAATGTCAAGGTCAGTCTCCAGTATTTCTCGAAATCCTACCTTCCTAATAGCCAGGTCTTTGTGCTTGAGGATCCTTTTGTAAAGGCACTGCATCCACTTTTTGTCGAATATGTAGCCTTGGAAGTTCTGGATCGTGTAAACTTCCACGAGATCTGAAACGTAAGCCAGCGGTCCCATCACCATCTCTTTTTGCTGCTGCTCCAAAGATTCTATGATGATAAAAAATGTTTGTCTAAACGCAGCCGTAGAGCTCGCTCTGGTGTAGTTATTTTTACGGATAAACGGAACCATCTCCGCTATCGAGACATCAAAATTCATTCGTATTTGTGTTTCGTACATGCCGACGAATCCTGAAACTTTTTTAATGAGAAACAAAGCTTTTTTGCGGTCTGCGGATACGGGACCATCGAGAGCTCGGAACAGTATTGACCATAATGTTGGAGAAATTGAATAATCGTATCGGATTTGTTGGGTCGATTGAATTTCAAAAGGAAAACAAACGTCCGCCACGACGCACAGCGTGTCTAAAATTTTCTCCATTGTCATTCGCTCGTCCGTTAATATTCTGCTCCAAATTGGGTCGATCGTATTTGAAGTTCCAAATATTTCGACGAGTTTTGGTAAGAGGCTGGCCAGCATGGGCCACTCGGGGCGTGCCTCGTCCAGTATCCATGACAGTATAGCCTTAGGGATACAAGGCGGAAGTTCTGGAGGCTGTGGATTTGGTGTGACTTTTTCGTGAAGATGAGAATGTAAACTGTGAGCATCGACGATGGATTCGAAGGCTCGGAGACAGAGACAAGGGTCGTACGCCATGCCGAGATGTCTCTGGGACTGGTAAATGTCTTCGAAGGTGTCGATGGGCTGTTCCTCCTCGAAGCGGAGCGCGAGCTGCAACGCGACGATGTCGTACACAAGAGAAAATTCTTTAGAGTCGATAAAGTTCTCAATATTTTGTCCAAAAAATGTTTTCACGTCGATTTTGCTCTCAATGGAGTTGGTGTATGACAATCGAACTCTCAAGTTTATAAATGTTTGGTACTCGTAACAAAGTATCACGCGAAGTGACTCGAGCGCCTTAACGTCAAGGCAGTTCGTCGACAATTTTTCGTTGCATGCTCTTAACAATTCTGGAATTACAAACGAGTTTCTGGTGTTCTCGTCGTCCAGGACTTTCAAACCCTCGGCCGGCACTTCGAGAAGACGAGCGTGTATCTCCATTTGGCTGCTACTCGTGTTATCCACATAATCCGGGTAACCAGCTTCTTTCACCGATCAACTGCTGATTTTGTTCTGTATTTTAGTTCGTCCTTATAAAAAAGCCCATTGTCCTTGCATATGGCTTTGAGCGTGTGTGAACTCACGGATCGATTCACCAACACACTGCAACGAAAAAGCCAAATTATTTCTACAGTCATTCAAAATATTCTTGTGGGAATATAAACGAAAAAAAACTTTGCAACTCACATATTTTTAATAGTGTTCAGACATTTCTCTAACTTTCATATCATTTTAGATTAGATAACAGAAAAAACATTGTTGATGATTTTTATTTATGATTGTAAATGTATTAAATTTATTAGTTATTTCAATCAAATTCAATTTCAATTCAATTCAATCAATACAATTTTTTTAGTGACATTTACGAAAAAAACTCATACCAAAAATTTTATTAACAATTTGTTCATAATTTTTTAAATTTCCTTACGTCCCAGGATGAATATAAGTCATTGGAATTTCGAAGTTTGGAGGATTTGTTCAGAAATGGGAGATTCGATTTATCAATGATTTTTTTTCCCCCATATTTTCGTGTTCTTTGGGGTTCTTCAATTAATTTTTCAATGGTCGGTATTTAAATAACGAAAGATCATCGATTGTCACATTTATGAAACGGAGTAGGTAAAAAAAAAGAAAGCCGTTATATTCAAATGTCAAAATTTGGAAACAACAACTCGTGAAAATTCGATTCGAGGCTCGCGACGATTTAAATTCGCCATTATTATTTCGTCCGTGAGGAAACTTAGAGCACTGAAAAAAAGTAAACAACGGGCCACCTTGACACGACTTCGAAACTGTCCGAAGCTCACAATAAACAGTTGGCATATGTCTTCCGGATCAATCCGTATTATCATCGATTTGCCTGTCAAGGAGGATGTTAACTCAACGATTTTATTTACAAAAGAAATCGCTTGAGAAAATAGAATTTTCCTTTATAAATGTCTTGCATTTGTTCATATTCGCGTGAAAACATTTTTTGGCAACTCTTTTGTGCCAAAAGTTAGCAAAATAATGTTCAATCATATTATGACAAAATACCGAAAACCAAACATTCGTAACGCTGTCGATTTTCGATTAATTTCGGCGGTATCTCGCGTCTGCAAGGCAACGAGAAAGAGCATGAGACAATAGTAAACAACAATGACCTTGCCAACCTTCTGAAGCCGCGAAGCTCACCGTATGACCACAGTTTTCTCATGTTCTCGGAAATCAGGATAACAATTATTCTATCGATACAGTGCACACCATCGTAGTTAGCAGAATTCTGTGTAAAAATTGATAGTACAAAAAGCAACAAAGTGAAAAAAGGTTTTGGCACTGTTTTCATGAAGAAAAAAAAACATTGCCCTTATTCCCAAGTGGGAATAAGGGCTGAAGGGTCTCCGGAGCATATCTCTTCCAACTGTTATTTCGTGTCCGAATATAGAAATAAAATATGGAATCGCCAAGGGAAAAACAATATGCTGTGGAACAATAAATGAAAAGACTTACCTAAGTTATTGCACTGGGCCCAGTCCGCTGAAGTTTTTCTGCCCGGCAATAATTATTCTACACTGCTTTAGTATGATTCCTGGTCGACACAGCAGTGTAGCACGATTCGAACTGATCTTTTCGTGGCTAACCACCGAAATTTGAAAAAGTGCGGTGATCTCTAGTCTCAACCGACACTGAACATCGCGTAACAACTCGAGCGGCAATTTTTGGTACTGAAACACATACACGCTGTCCGTGCTATCATCGGTCATGTAGGGAAATGTGTTTTGCCATTCGATTGTTTCCGGTTTCGATATGTTCGTTAAAATTGCCACACGTGAAAAATTCTTAATTTATTTTCTAAGAAATGCCGCGACCGACTCTAATTTAGAAAAGTTGAAGTCGTTCGGAAACTTGGCAAGATGAACTTTTAAAAATCTTTCACTGCGATCCAATGTTCCTTTCCTGTAAAAATTTCTTTCTTCAAATTGCAGCTATCTCTCTCGCACTCACAGCAACTCGGTCGGTATGCCAGATAAATTGTGCATGAAAATGAACAATGCCGGTGCGCGTTTTGTACTTCGCGGTTCTCCCCAGACCCCTTTCGCGCAACTTGAACGACGACAACGCAAACGCCGATAATAAATATATACAGATATATAATATCGCTCTTTTTTTTTCTTTCCTGCTATCGAAAAACGGTTCTCTCGGGTTTCAGTCGTTCAGTGCCGGTCAAAGTGTCATCTGACCGGGATAAACCGAATGAAACTAAACATGGATGTTCAACAACAGATTGTCGAATTGAGAGAAAATTTTTTCAAGAAACTCGAAGATGAAAATATTACCGATGACCGTGAGTACCTTTTAATTCATTTTTATTTGTGACTAACCTTTAATATCTGTCAATTCCACACATTCAAAAATGTCTCAACATTTTTGCATCCTTTTTTTTACTTCGAACTTATCGCAGCCTCTCTTCGAAGATTCTCATCTTTTCATTCGGCCGGGTTCAAAGGTCCACGATTGCATGTTCATTGAATATTTAAACGATCAATTGTCCTTCATAACTCCTGTATATGAATTCCTGTCTCTTCCACGTTACGTTATATTTCTATCTCGATTACCTTCATCATTCACTTTCAGCTTCAATTTCATTCCTCTTGAACGAGAAACATTACAATCATTACATTGTAATACTAAAGAAAATCATTTTTTTTTTAATTCTCGATATCGAGAAATGTTTTTCGTTTCAATTATTACCACATTCAATATTTACTGTTATTTTTATTTGCAAATTCCTATGGCAATTTCCTTCAATGACTAATTGCATGAAATTGAAAAAAAATATTATCATTGTTTTCCTGAATTTTTATTATAAAGATGTTTCAAAATTCTTAATTTTTCTTGTTTATTCTAAAAATCACAAAACCTTTTGTTCCTGAATATAAAATTTTGAATCAATCAATTAAATCCATTAATTAATTTATAATGTTTGTGATTTGAAGGTTTTGTAAATTTTCTCAAAGTGCAGAGAAAATGTTTTGCTCTTATTTTCATTTTTTGGCTGTAAATGGAATTGAAAAAGAGAGAAAATATTTTATTAGGTTTCCATCCCCTGGACATAGCGAGAATAAAGGGTCAAGATGATTGGTTGAGACGGTTTCTAGAGCACAACGAGTACAATGTCCAAGAATCGTTGAGCATGCTTTGGACCAGCTGCGAATGGAGAAAAAAAGTGGGGGCGAATGGTAAATTGAAAAAAATCATTCGAATGACTTAAACTCAGTGCGACAATTCTTATTTCCTACTTTTCATAGCACTGAGTAGTTTTTGCCGTTGTAGCTAGTCTCGAGTACTCAAGGTCAAGATTTCTGCTCGTTTTCATTTCAGAAATAACAGAAGACAGTGTCAAGAGAGAATATCTCAAAGACGGAGTGTTTTTTGGCTACGGAAAGGACAAGGACGGCAAAACTCTTTTCATAATAAAATCGAAGCTCCACACCAAAGGAGCTAGGAACTTCGGGGAGCTCGAGAAATGCATTATTTATTGGTTCGAGCGACTGCAGCGGTGAGATTTTCCATGGATACATTTTTATGATTGAAATTTGACTCAATTTCTCTTTTGGAAAAATAATTTCCTCTCGATTTCCATTTAGAAACATAACCGACGTTTTTTTTCCATCAAGGTCACCAATACTGCTCGAAGCCTTGTGCTTTTATCATTTTACAGCTAATATATTTTTCCTATCAGCAAAGTCACTCGGAAACGTATTAAATAAAAAGTTGAATTAATTTTTTGCTAGTAATTTTATTCGATTACTCATTATCGTGACCTTGAAATTACTTTACGCAAATTTTGACAAAGAATCGAAAAAAATCTCAAAGAAAGATGGTCTAGAAAATTTTCATTCGTATTTCGACAAATCGACAATTTCAAGGACGCTCGAATAATTTCAGATTCATCGAATTTAAAGTTTGTAAATGTCAATGAAATTTTTTATACGTAGTCGATTTTTTCATCGTTGGGATAATTTTGAATAAATCGATTTTCAGAGAAGGAAACGGTGATCAAATATCCTTGTTTTTCGATATGGTGGACGCAGGATTGTCGAACATGGATATGGACCTGACGAAATACCTGATAGGCCTGTTCAAGGATTATTACCCCAACTTTTTGAACTACATTATAATATTAGAAATGCCTTGGGTCCTGAACGCTGCGTTTAAGATAATAAAATCGTGGTTGCCAGCGAAAGCGATACCGAAGATAAAGTTCGTCAACAAATCTAGTCTGAAAGAGTTTGTCGATCCTGCGGACGCCCTGAAATGTTGGGGCGGTACGAACGATTATGTATTCGCATTCGTTCCGGAAGGGAGGTCCGGAGTTCCCGTGACAAATGGCCAACCGGAGAACAAGAAAGTGCATTTCGAGGGTTCCCCGTTAACGGAGGACGCTCCTGGCTCGTTCGGCGACCAGAACAACGAGGATAATCGTGAGTAAAATTGCAGGAAAATTACAAAAGCTAATAACAAGAGCGATTAATGTTCATTTTTCTTTTTAGTGTTATCGATCACTCCGGATGTGATTTCCATGGTGAAAGTCGGTTCTGAAATCGTCGGTACAATCACCTTGAAGAATTCAACAACGGACAAGCACTTGTCATACAAAGTAATGAAGAAATCTTCTTGCAAATTGTTTATTTTCTTAAACCCGCAGAATCCAGCGCTTCATCTGAATCACTAAATAAAATTAAATCCTATTAATTTATTTACAGATAAAAACAACAGCCCCCGACAAATTTCGTGTACGACGAAGTACCGGAACCCTTTCGCCCGGCCAATCAACCAACGTGACAGTCACTCTTCAAACGGGTTACAACTTACGTACACTGTTGCAAAACAAGTTTCTGGTTATGTGTGTTCCCATAAAAGATCCTCAAATGACGGCCGAACAATTGACTGAATTCTGGAAGGTACTGGACCTTGAGTTGTTTTATATAAGAAATGGAAACTTTTTGTTCTTGGGACTACTGATTGCTCGTACACACTGGATCTCTGAGACCCGAAAGTTAAAACGTATCTCGAAACAGTTCGGACTTTTTGAAAAAATGAAATCGCGTGGCGGATTTTGCATTTTTTTGGGTCTCTCAGACCCGAGAGTGTATTTCGCGTGTCAATTTCGAGTGGAGTTTGAATTTTTTATCCGTCACAATTGAAAAAATCTGGGGCGAATGTGATTTGACGGAAATTTCGATATTTCAGACCGGAGGTCAAAACGCAGAGCTCCATCGAATCTGGTGTCGTGACGGAATGACAGAACCGACCTCGATTCTCTCGTCAAACGTGACCGGAAGTGAAAGATCTTTGGACACGGTATTCACAAAAATGAGCAGATTGGAGGAGAATCAAAACAAATTGCACAAAGATTTTGTTATGATGAAAAACTTGTTGCTGTTGTCGATACTCTTGACGATTTTTGCGGCTGTTTCGGTCGTGTACATTTTGAGAACCGATGTGAGAGAACTCGCGGAGGAACAAAGTTGCCATCTTCATCGAGGATAGCACAGAGCTTATTGCGGGTGTTAGTCGCTGAGAAAAAACGATGGAACAAGTGCAGCTGATTGGATAAAAACAAGGAGAAAAAACAACCAGTGAAGTTTCATGCCATTATTATTTTTTCTCCAATTCCGTGTAAATAATTTTTTCTCCTCGTCGAATAATTCTTTTTTCTCGCGTTCGACTCTCCACGAATTGACGAGCCATTTTAACACGCTTTTCGTTTTACTCGTTCATGCATCATCAATAAAAAGTTTAGAAGAGAAACAACCACTCGACTGTAGAACCAATCTTTAGAGGAAAGTTCAAGGTACGGAAACAAACCTGCTTAAAAATATTTTTGTAAGCTTTTGTATAACGTTTTCCTGAGACTCAACTATATATTCATAGCATATATAAATATATATTATATATAATACTGTTATCCACGTCGTGAAAAGGTGCACAACGTGCTTCGTCGATCGCACGTTCATTTCATTATACGAAGTGCCTATTGCATGATTTTGCTTTTTTCATTATTTTCATTAACCCATCTCAAAGTTCAATGTCAATGAAACCACTAAAAATCTTTGTCACCTTTACTGGAATCGTATAATTCATCGATCTTTGCACATGATAATCGTTTTTTTTTATTGTAAATCCTCTGAGCCTTGAGATTAAGCAAAAAAACTGTGAGACGTCAGTCCAGCGAGTGCTAATTTTTTTCAACGACTTCGTGCCAAGTCTAATGCACAATTCCGGTGTGGTCATAATGTTTCATTAACATAGGAAAATATTAACATGAGATAATAAGCCCATCGACAGATCCCAAAGAAATTTGGCAATAGAACGTGCTCCCTGCGATTTCTCACACAATGAAAACCTCTGATTTGTGCATCAGACGGTCACGAAACCTTTTGGACAATTTGGCACTCGTCTGACTGGTTCATAAGCGTAAAGGTGACCTTGAAAGGTCTCTCTCTCCCTGTCTCTGTTATTCCATTTCCCCGAGAAGGAGGAAACAACATATATGTCCATAGGTACTATAGATAATATATTTTATGATTAAATTATTTATGTTTCGTTGATGTCCGATCGGCCTATAGGGATCGAGAGTTGTCTTTTGGAATCGCCGAATTTTTGACGAACATTTCGACAAACTCTAGCCCTACGATTCCGCGTTCTGTTTCGTGTGAAAAGGAAAAGATTCCCCTCGTCATTTGTTTTTTATTTGCATTCCGATCACTCTACTGCTGCCAAAAATCGAACGTGCACAGTTTTGAAAACAAATGTTTCCAGGAAAGATTTTTCTTGTCCCGAAAAATCGAGAGAAATTGGCAAACTTGCGCCTGGAGATGGGACACGTCTGTAATAGGGTTTCTTCGTTATAATGGTGTTTGTGCTAAATTTTTGTTTATTTTACGTTATGTTCGAAAAAAGATTCTATATTGAGGTAATGGAGCATTAATAATAACAGTATAATAACAATATTAATAATAAAATTAATGATTATGTCAATTTGTTCGTCGAAGGCCGTTCTGGAGCCAGATCGTCGATTTCTTTAACCCTCACTTCCCTATATTTTGTTAGTTGCGTCAACATTTTTCGAGATATCATTGAAAAACTGGATTGACAACAACTCTATTTATATCAATCGTTGAATTGTTGATACACAAATGGAAAATTTATTTTCTCCCGATCAATAGAGAAGAATGTCAGTTGAACGGAAAGGAAGCGACATCAGGGATGAATAGGTGAATAGCTCTGTCGGGCGGATCGGGCTTCTGCAAGCGCAACCGAGCAAAAGAACATCTACGGCAGCTTCACTAGTTGGCCGCTACGAAAAAGCGACCCTCTGTAGGAACCACTTGAGCCCTATAGCATTGAAGGTCTCCCTATTCATCTCTGGCGACATATTTTGTGCACCCTGTGTTTCGTAAAAATGTGGAGGGGATAACAGCACTCTCCTTTGCTCGGGACCCTCTAAGGGGGAGGGAGCAGCCACTCTAGTTTCCCGCTCTTTTCGTAGCAGCGTCGTTTTTTCCCCCACCTCTCGTTCATTCGAGCGTATGCCGTATGGACGCGTCCTCTGTGATCGGTGCGGGACGCATGACGCATTTGCTAGCAAACGAATTTCTTTACTGCGCGAGCAAACGTAAATGTGTACTATTTTTTCTATTTCATCAACAATCCGCGCGATCTTCATGCCGCAGTATATTAACGTAACGATACATTTTCGAACGGAATAATTGAATGCAAATAGAAAGACGATCGTATTATTGGAATAGTCGAGCACGCTGAAAAAATAATTGGAAAAGAGGTATAAAAGAAAAATACCGCGTGGCAAACAGCGATGTGTAAGACTGGGAAAACTGGTCGGGGGACGCGTGTGCGCAACATCGGATGCGCGAGCATTTGAACTTTTAGGAGCATCAGGCGCAGCCACAGCTCGATATAGAGAAAGACAGAGAGAGAGAGAGAGAGAGAGCGAGTGAAGCCGCCATTTTGAAGAAATATTGCTGCGCCTCTTACACAACGCCCTCTCGAACGAATAAACGAGGTAAGGCGCGCGCGAGAGAATTATAATATTTCGGAGCTCCCTCTTGCGTGCATGTGTTAATGTGTGTGTGACTTTTTTTTATTAGTGTGTGTGTGCGTGTGTTTAACCGACAAAAATTACGACGCGTTTGGGAGGAAAATAAAGGAAATTCTTGCCTCTACGGAGATTGAGAGATCACTTACGTAAAATAACGCGATATTAACTTACTCCGTTAATACCGTTTTAACGTATTTTCAAAGCGATTGATACACGGTTTCGCGAGTGGTGTGTGTGTAAAATAGTGCGGAGAGCCCGAGAACGACGAGAGAGTTTCGAGGTGAGTCCGCGTTGGGTGTAAAGAGCGCCTCTTTGGACGAGAAACGACGAGACACGACGACGACGACGACCGCGACGACGGCGACGTACGGTGAACGAAAAATCTGCTTTTAGGCGTCCTCCATATTGATGACAGCGCCGACAGTGATAATTTTGTGAAATTTTTGTCGTTAATGCCCCCTTGTGTCCTGAAAACGAAAGCAACCCGGTCCATTCGTGTATATTGTCGCCTTTTTTTTTTAATCCTTATTTCCCTTTTACTCCTCAACGCTAAAACTGGCCACCGTCGCCGACAGAATGCGCGCTTTTTATTATGCCCCAATTCCAAGTAATTCTCGCACCGATCTGTCTCTCCCCTCGAACCTCGTATCTTTCCACCTTCTTCCTCCCTCTCGATCACTTCGTCCTCATCCTCGAGAATCCCTTGGAATCATGACGCGCCTCCCAAATATCCTGGCCCAACGTTCTCAGCTCTCCTTCCAGCAATGGCGTCCTTTCCACTTTTCATGCTTTTCGAGACTCTTTCACAGTTTTTAACGTTTCCCAATACGTTTCCTCAGTCGCCCATTCCTTCCACGAAACTCCAGCTTGTTTTAGCTTCGTCACTACTCATTTTCAGACTCCTCGCAACCACTTTCAATATGCACACTCGATTCCACATTCCAACAAATTCGAGTTAATATTTCTACCCAATTTTAAGCTTTTATTGATTTCCGATACGAATTTCATAACTTTCGGCATTTCAACGTCTTCAAACACTTTTCTTTTCACTCTGGATTATCTTTTCTCTCCACCAGCTTTCGAGAACAGCTCGTGAACATATTTCCAGATTTCTGATTCGATCTTTCGTTAATTTTCATTCAAACAACCATTTTCATGGACTCACATTTTTTTTCTATTCCTTTCAGTATTTTTTGATCGAAACTCTTTTCTAACTTCACTGTCCCACCCTCCTGACATGTCATTCCTTCATATACTCCATTAATTCGATCACGGAGGAGCCACAAAGGTTCGACTTCAAGGTTTTCAAAACAAATCTGGAGATTCCCCGCTTAAAGCTAAAGTCATGTTTTTTCCATCTTTCCGTAGGTTTGTTATCTCCGGCCGAGCTACGAAGCCTCTGATTTAATGATTCTATCATGTCCGCTAACGTAGCGACTATAAAACTAGAGGAGGGACAGGAATCTGTCACCGAAATACAAACTTACCTCGAAACTTTTAACAAAGAAATCGAAGGCGGTCAAGGGGAACAATTGCAACATGTGCAACGTAAGGAAACCAAATATTCAACTCTGTTCCTAGTTATTTTATTTCATATCCAAACTGCATTGCAATTCGATCAAAAACAAACATTGAGAATATTAGAAATATTTCTTGAGAGGTTTCAAATTGATTTTGATCAAATAATTCTCTAATTTCCAGTTCAACAAGTCGAAGGCTTGTCCGGCGGGGAAGAGGGTGGGACTTACTTCGTCGATCAGTCGGGTCAGTATTACTACCAGGCCAGCGGCGACGATACACCCGTAATGACCCAAGTCCAGATTCAAGAAATCGATGATGGCGAAGCTCAAGAAGGCGAAGTCTCCGAGGAGCAATACCATGAAATAGAAGAATTGGATGCCGTCGAGGGAGACGAAGATGTTTGTATTTTTCACGTTTCTCAACTTATGGGGGTCTCTATGTTATCCGTCATCCAAATGGATCCTAACTTGCTATTTTGACGCCCTAAAATTCAAGAAATTACATATTAAAGTTAAAAATTCTTGGTCCATGGACATGTCAAATTTTTATCACTCTCCTGATCGATTTTTTGTAATAGAAATGATTTTTTTATTTCCATTCCCGATTTTAAACTCATGGGCGCTATCGGCCGGTTAGAAAAGTTATGGGGAATCTTGGAAATATAAATTCATCGAAAAGCGAGTGATTTTGGGTTGGCAGGTCTGTCGATTTAGCCGCGTCTTTCGATCGATTTTTGTTTGCGATCGTCATTTGTTTCGAAGTTTTGTGTGTAATGGCGGCGAGTAGTGACGATTGTTAAAAGTATAATTGTCATTGGCACAGGCTCACAACTCAGAAAACAATCGAGTAGTACTGAACTCTGGAGATGCTTATCAGACAGTGACGATAGTCCCGTCTGATACGAATCCGGGTGAGGTCAGTTACGTCTTGATCGTGCAACAGCCGGATGGTAAGGAAGGTCGTGGAGGTGGAGACGGAGAAGGTGGCGAAGGGGAAGACGGCGAAGGTGACCAGGATTTGACGGTGTACGATTTCGAGGATAACGAGGACAACGCGACCGAGTACGAGGCTGAAGACGACAAGTCGAAAATCATCAAATTTTTGCCAAAAAAGTCGCAAACCGTGACTCAAGCTCACATGTGCAATTATTGCAATTACACGAGCCCAAAACGTTATCTGCTTTCTCGACACATGAAGTCTCACTCCGAGGAACGGCCCCACAAGTGCAGCGTTTGCGAACGAGGATTCAAAACTCTTGCCTCTCTGCAAAATCATGTCAACACCCACACCGGAACAAAACCTCATCACTGCAAATTTTGCGAAAGTGCTTTTACCACTTCTGGTGAACTTGTCCGACACGTACGCTACAGACACACTCATGAAAAACCACACAAATGCCACGAGTGCGATTACGCCTCCGTTGAACTTTCCAAGCTGAAACGTCACATAAGATGCCACACCGGTGAACGACCCTATCAGGTAAGTTGTCCAATCCTCTCGTAATCACAGTTTCAGAAAACAGGGAAATTGCAAAACCAACAAAAATTTACATTTTCGTTATATTCGGGGTCAAAATGACCCGAAGTTTATTTTGAGTTCAAATTTCAACCCAAAATCATTCCTTCCGTCCGCCCTGGACATATTTTCCTTTTTTTCATAAAATCACGTGGGGAAAATTTGAAAATGACTCTAAAAACAGTCAAATTTTTATTTTTTTATTTTATCTTTTATTTGTTTCCGGAAAGGGGAACAAATCCTTGCGGTCTAATTTTTTAAATAAATTCTTGGAACTCAAATCAATTTGAAAAACTGATTTTTAGTACAAAATGTTTTATTTAATTGTTTTCAATAAATACATTGTTGCGATTTCCTTAGTTTCTCGAAAACGTCGCAAAATAAAGCAAAATTGATAACAATTTTTTTCCTTTCGTCATAATGTAATGAAATAATGAATTTTACAGAAATCGAGGTATGTCAAGACTGAGATGGTTGAGTCCGAGTAATAATAATGTTGATCAGAAAAACACTATTTAAAAGAGAACTAGAAGCAAAAAATGTTCTATGCCGGAGTTTGATGAAGTTTTTCCACCAGCTCGTAGAATTCTATTGTTGTTATATGTAAACACCATCTTTTTTTGAATACACACCAATTTATCTTGTTGATAAGCGTCTCGGTTTTTTGAATTTCATGAAAATGCTGTGAAACCTCAACCGGAAGTATTTTCCAGATTGACGAAACTTGTCCAGATTCATAAGCGGCAAAGGAGCGCACTCAGATTTTATAAAATCAATCAATTTTTTGATTTACCATCAAAAACATAAATTACAGTTTTTGTTATCGACTGCTGGTGAACCGCATTCCATTTTATTTTTGCACAATCATCGACTTTGAGGAATCGCTTGAAAAATTTGAACGACCAAGTTTCGACGTTACTTTTAAGTCTGAATTTCATTTGCGATTTGATGTGATAATGATCGAGCAAAATTCCATTTTTCTTCATAATAAAATGCGACGTTACTTATGAATTTCTGCGATTTAAATTCCTTCATTATTATTGGAATGAAAAATCGTCTCGTTTTAATCGCTAGCTGGATTTTTTCCAGTGTCCGCATTGTACGTACGCTAGCCCCGACACTTTCAAGTTGAAGCGTCATTTGCGTATTCACACCGGAGAGAAGCCTTACGAATGTGACATCTGCAACGCGCGTTTCACTCAATCAAACAGTTTGAAGGCTCACAAACTCGTGCACAATGGTGAGTACGCGATAAAAGGACAAATCTTGGAATTGTGAAATTTAAATCACGAATGTCAAAGTCGTATGCTTGGATTCTCTTTCAGTAGGAGACAAGCCTGTATTTCAATGTGAACTTTGTCCAACGACTTGTGGAAGGAAAACCGATCTAAGGATTCACGTACAAAAGCTTCATACCTCCGATAAACCCCTTAAGTGCAAACGATGTGGCAAAACATTCCCAGACAGGTAAAAAAACTTGACAAACCCAAAAGTTGAGAAAAAAATCCATTTTTTCCATGAAAATTCGACGAAAAACTCGAAATTTTCGTTCTTCTGGTTTGGCAAGATGTGCATTAAGAATCTTTGAGTTTCTTATCGATTTTTATTCTTCCCAACGATACAGGTACAGTTACAAGCTCCACAGCAAGACGCACGAAGGCGAGAAATGTTACAAATGTGATTTGTGTCCCTACGCGTCGATATCGGCTCGCCATTTGGAGAGTCACATGTTGATCCATACGGATCAAAAGCCATATCAGTGCGACCACTGTTATCAGTCGTTCCGGCAGAAACAATTGCTCAAACGGCATTGCAATCTTTACCACAATCCGACGTATGTACCGCCACCGCCGCAGGAGAAGACTCATCAGTGTCCCGAATGCGAGAGAGCGTTTAGGCATAAAGGAAATTTGATACGCCACATGGCAGTCCACGACCCCGAATCTTCGTTGCAAGAAAAGCAACAAGCTTTGAAAATGGGTCGACAAAAGAAAATACAAATCATCGATGGCCAGAGAGTCGAGGTCATGACCGGTGAGTAAAAAAATAAGTACTTTTTCAACGAGATTCCAATTTGTCGAACGTAAATCGTATTTTCTCGATACTCGACCAAAAATTTATCGGAATTCTGTAAAAAATTTCGTTCATCTCGAAAATCAATCACGAATTTAAAATTCGCGGTCCGAGGATGCTTACGATATGATTCCTGAGTCATTGACTAATCTCCCCGTGTTGTGTTGTGTATGACGTGCAGGTGATTTAGTTTCTAAACTTCAAGGTTACGACGACGAGGAAGAGGAAGACGAGGACGATATGATGGCGGTTGAGGGAAGCGACGGGCAGCAATACGTTGTTCTGGAAGTTATTCAACTGGCTGATAATCAAGGAACCGAACAGGTAATTATTTTGTTAAATCTTAACCGAATAAGCGACGAAATAAATAAATATTTTGAGTTTTTCCCGATTGAACGAAATGGGATTCGTAGTTGTGTTTGTATTTCTGAACGAAGCGGCGGTGAAAGAAAAAATTGATTTTTTGTCTCTGGATATTTCGACAGATGGCCGTGGTAGCGAATGAAGACGGCGACCTAATGATGCAAGACCCTCTGGGCCAAGAGAGCGGGCTCGTTGTCACGGCAGTTGAGAACGGCGAGGAGGAAGAAGAGGAGGAAGAAGAGGAAATGGCGATGGAAGAATTAAAAACAGAAACGAACGGGAGACAACCAATGAAACAGGCGCGTCAAGCATCGCGAGCTGATCCGACATTACGCAAAGAAATGGAAACGTGCTTCGGCTTCGATGACGTGAGTACAAAAAAAATTGAAAAAAAAATGAAAAACTGGCGTTTTTTGAAACTATTATTTATATTTTTAAAACCCATGGTATTGTTCGATCACAGGACGAGGAAGAAGACAACGAGGGCGCCGAAGATATACGCTTACTTCAGACAATTTCGTAATAATAATAATTTTAAAAACGTAAAAGTTGGAAAAAAGAAATGAATAACTAAAACGGACAAAAAGCTTGTCCTACTTAATAGTCAAATATTTTTCTCCTCGAGCAGTACGAATAAGTGGCAAATATGAAAGGAGACAAAGATAAAATACTAAAAACACTACAATACGCGAGAAAGATCACAATTTTGGAGAGACTGTGGGAAAGCAGTGTACATTAGAAACATTAATAATAATTTATCATTATAAATGTAGCCTCATGTTATCGTAGCGTTGGACGAGAGACAACTTCAATTTTGCGTGTTATGTGTGTGCCTGTGAGGACTGAGAATAGAGAGAATAATGGCCGCCGATCCGAGTGACATTTGCGTTAGAATTAAATCGAATTTTAAGTCGAGCTCACGGTCGCACAGGTTTTTACGATTTTTATCGGTATTGTCACGTCCCGAGACAATTTCTGCAAACTTGTTCCGCTCTCAATCACAAAATTTCTCATTTAATTCAACAAATCTCCAAATTCTCCAGCGCACGATCATTCTGGATCCGGTAATTAAGCGATTCAATAGAATCTCGAAAATCCATCACGATTTTCGTCCCACAAAATCACCAAACTCGCCATTTTTTCCTCCAAAAACTCTCGAATTAGCATTCGAGTTAATTTATAATTGTCTCACGTTGAAATGGATTGTGCGGCGGTAAAATCCTGAATTATTTGATTTTATTCACGAAACATCAGTCGAAATGACACAAAAATAAGATTCAACTAGATCGAGATGCAAAGATCTCGAAAATAACTTTGCCAGACGTGACAGACCGACGAAAAGTCCTGAAGAATAATAAAGCTCGGTGAACTTTAATAGTTTCGTGGTCACTCGTGAAGGCACTGAGCATGAAGTTTATTTGCGAATGAATGAAAGAAATTCGTTGGAAATTTCAAAAGAGTCTCATGTGAATGTTCTCGTGAGAGAATCCGAAGAAAAAAAAAATCTCAATGATTTTGTTTTTGCTTTCAAGTTTGAAAAAACATTTCGGGATTAATAAAAAAAAAAAAGTGAAAATTGATATTTTTGCCAAATGTTCTCGTTACAACGATGCAAACTTTTTCATAGCCTCGGCACGGAATCCCATGATCACGCGAGATTTAAAATCAACGCAAACACGTTTTTCCTGATCGTTCATTATTTACCTAGCGATGTTTTAATCCGAGGGCGTTTTCAATCCGCAATATCATCACTACGAGGCGATGTGAGGCTGCCATGTATATAAACGCTTTTCATTATTCTGTATTTGGTACGATAGTATATAGATCTCGAGATTAAGTGAGTAGGATAGAATTAAGAAGGAGAAAGGGAGAAGGGAGGTGAGTGAAAAAAGAGAGCATCTTTTATTCCTCGTTTCATCTTCTCGCTGGCACCGATTTTTTCATTGATTCTTTGATGCGCGAGCGGAGCGAATTTTCCTTGTTCAATCGAATTTTTTTAAAAATGCAGAGAGACGAATGAAAAAAGGTCGGATGGCTGTCAAAAAATAAGAAGACTTTCGACAGGCATTGTGCTCGCGACTCAAATTTTCGCTCTCGTTCGATTGCGCTCTTTTTTCCAAATCTTTCCTTTTTTTCCGTTCTTGGTCAGACGAGCACACGCGACACTGCACGATACATTTTTAAATGGAATGAAAAACAAAGTACCGAAAAATAATTGACACACATACACACACACACACACACAGACCGCCCGCGCACACAAACACAAACAAATGTACGCTATTGTTATTGTCGGAAAATGGAAATATAAATTATTCTCAACAACGTGTTTGGAACCTTTGATCTGCGTCGAGGAGCGCACTCGGACCTGAATTGTAGAATTTCTATTCATCTCTGTCTTTTTATTTTTTATTTTTTTTTTACGCGATCGCTTGATTGGGGAAAAATGAGGAAGGATCGAAAATAAAATTTAAGTTATTCCATTGATAAGGCAAAAATCAGAGTACGAGACTAAACGTAGTGCTGAGTCGGGGTTTTTTTTTTTTTTTCATTAATTATCGAGCTCGTAGACATAATTAACAAGAATTTATGAAATCACAAACATTAGCTCGCACTATTAATTTGCTGTTATTACTAATAATCGATTAATTATTTTTTTTCGACTCATTTGCACTCTCCACAAGTGATAATTCGTACTCTCACTAATAGCAGAGAGAGCCTCGATAATAATGGTGGCAAATAGTTATAAAGAACAAGAAAAAATATCGAAAAACTGATAATCTATGTACATTTTTTTTTACATAATAATTGTACAATTGTAATTTAGTGATTGAGACTTTACTGTATGCTGTCAAATATTATGCACTTTCTTACTTTATTCCAAAGAAAAGCAGTGTAGCATTTTCTCGAAATAAACGTTTCAAAAACTCATTCCATTTTTACCTCAAATCGCCCCAAACTAAACAATCGCGTCTCATTTTTTCTTTCCACTTCTATGTCATGGTTTTTCTTCGCTTTGTTTTTCATGAGTAAACCTAAAGAAATGGAGGTTTCCCGGTCGAGAAAGGCAAAAATCGATAGAAGGCTCTCTGTTCAATATTCCCACTGAGTAGTTTGTTGCCAATTGACTTGATTTGTAATTTTAATCAACAAGGAAATCAGAAGGGGCCATAAATATAATTTTTTATCGTTTTTTTCTTAATTTATTTTCATACAATTAATAATTTTCTTCAAATTCAAATTTTTCCAAAAATTCTCCATCCGATGAGTACGAAAAAAAAAAATATGTTGACGTTTCTTACAAAAATGTTGGATTGCATAACGAAATTGTTAAATATTGCGATTCTTTTCTTACGACATTACAAGGTATAATTTGGATGTTACGTGTTGTTTGAATTTTCGTACACTTGAGCCTGAGTACACGAGGTCGAGTGACAGAGACGAGACGTTTGCTTTCACCCTCTTGAGTTTTAAACGATAAAGAGGGGAAGAAAAAGGATGGAGCGAGGGAGAAAGAGTGAGGGGAGAATAAAAAAAGAGCCGCACCCATGTGGCGTTAAACTCCCTCGTTATCTATACGTTTATAGGGTCATCCACCCCGTTTTGTACAATGTTAACAGAACGAGCCATAAGGGAAGCTTTTTACTTCCTTCCCTTCCTCCTAAGCCATGACTGAATTTTCTAAAATATATACCATTTGGAGGAGGCAACGAGCTGAACTCTTTACACTACTCGAGTCAACCATATCGTATTTACTATAGGGGTGGAAAAACGAGTCATACGATTGGCCTAATTGATTGCTAAGGGGAAAAATACATGCCATCTAGGCTCGTATAGGTAAAAGGATACGGATACTTATTCCTCGACAATGATGAATGACGATCCACAGGCCAATTAGCAACGTTCTGTTCCGCAATTATGTTTGATCAACACTAAATTTATTTTTTGACAGAATTCACGAAATAGGGACAGACCAGCAGTAATCAATAATATTTTTTGTTGTCGTTCTAGAATCTCATAACTCTGGCGTCGCAAAGATTTTTATGACGAAAAAAAAAAGCAGTATTTTTCGAAAAATAACTTGAAAAAAATGTAATTAATTTTTAAAGACAAAATTACGAGTCAGATTTGAAGAAAAAAATACAAATTCCAAGTTTTCTTTGAATTCAGAAAAAAAAGTCAAGAGTATTTGAGATTTCAAGTTAGTTTTGTGGTGGAAAATGAAAGGATATGAGAGGATGGTGAAAAACGAAAGGATGTAACGTAACCGGAACGAGTTTTGGCTCGGTTACCTCATTTTTTATTCATCGTACGTTTCGGGGCTCTTCGGGCAGTGTACAGTAATACCATTTCCCTCTCTCGGCCTCTCTCTTTGCCCACACACATGAAAAAAGGCTGGATGAAACTAAAAACGAGGAATGTTGAGTCTGAAGGAAGGGTGAGTGCGTGAAAAAGTTTCGTGGGACCGAAGAAACAGTGTTTGCCTTGAAAAAAAAGTGAGAAAATACCGGAGGGAAGGTGGCAGAGCCTGCATTTTGCTTGAGCCATGCATATTCATCAGGCACTTTCATGGCATGTACTATGTTTTTATTTTAACTTCCTACTTTTTATACCCACAGTACGAACTCGGAGTGTATTGATTATTTATAATAATCAAGTGAAGAAAAAACAAGCCTGGAGGCAAGAAATGTTTGAAATGAATTTGTGAGAGGTGTTTAATAATTTTTGAACAATCGAATGATTCAATTTTTCGAGGACTCGCAAAAAACTTTCTCTCGAGAAAAAAAAAAGCGTACGATCGAAATTGAATGAGAATAAAATGAAAAGGGAAACGAAGTTCGAGCAAACCTATTTGTCGACATAATTTGCACTTTTTGTCCAACTCCCTCTCCTCCTCTGGCGTTTTCCCTGTGTGTATTGTCAAAGGAGAAGAGAATACGAGGACAAATGTACTTGGCGAAGAGACAGACACGGGTTATACGACAAAAACACACGTTGCCGAGTAAAAGAGAGAGGCCCACGCATTAGTGAAGCTGCTCTCTCGCCTCCCACGGATTTTAAGTCCCTCTCCACCATCTCGCGATATTCTTCGAGTTGCAAAATACAACTAAGAGATCACGAACGTAATGGACGAAGGACGAAAAATAAGTCGGAGTAAAGGACGAGGGAGAGAATGAGATGGAATATAGAGAATATAAAAATAAAAATAAACGTTGCACTAAAAGAAAGAGATGCTTCGCGGTGTGAGAGAATCTCGCGTGTCTCGTTCCGGAGCAAAGCTTCTTCTTTTTCCTTTTTCCCCCTTCTTCTTTGCTTCCCCTTTTTTTCTCTTATTATTCTTCCTCCATGGCGTCCACTGGCGATCTTCTTGTAATAAAATGCATGTATGTACATGAATGCAGTTTCCTTTTTCAGATGCTGGACCACCCTGTTTGTTATATCGTAGGTAGTAAGTCCTAGCCTCGTATACGTTGACCCCTATCGAGCCAAAAGGCTTTAACCCACATCCCTTTCACTTCTAAGTCATCCGGCATACGCCCTTGTTTCTTCCACCGATCAAAATGTCTATGGATGTATAAACATAAGAGAATCCTCCTTCATCTTTTCTCTGTCTCTTCTCCGCGCTCCAAAACGGCCTCGTCCTTCTCTAAGCTTTTCATCCCCCCGATCGGAACCAGAAACGTGGAGCACGCTTTTCAACACTTGTTATTCATAATTCCTTTCATTATTAATTTCATTGGCGTCCTGTGTGCGCCGAGACAGGATGCTCAATCGCACGATCGCGAGCTCGACCCTCTCGTCGTCTGTACAAATGCTCCAGCAGCCTGTTCTCCTGATAAACTATCTTATCGATTATTTCCGACCACGTCGGCGTTGCCAATTTTTCAATTCGACAAAACAAACGTTGAAATAATTTTTTTTGACGAATTCAATGAACCCATTTCGTAATTATGGACAGAAAAAGGCTCCGCGATATTTTTGAGACAAAAACTTGGAAAAGATCGTTGTCGATCGAAAATAATTACGAAAAATAGAAATTTCTCGGTCTCGGCGGATTTCCAAGCAGCAAAAACATCAGAGTCATTAGAGCGACATGCAGAGAGAATTGTGACGAAGTGAGGAGTTTAGAAAATGTGAAAAAACAATTTCGATTCGGCGAGGCAGACTCGAGCGTACGAGAAGCAGCGAAACGTTAATTGAAGAAGTTTAAAGTTGAATTTATGGGTATAATAAATCAATATACTGTAGAATGTGACAGGATAATTAAGCTGCGAGAATAAAAAAATAAGAAATCCGGAAGTATATAGAAAATATGGCTTCTACAGGACAGAGGAATTTACATGGGAATGGGATAAGCGAGGATACACGTGCTCACATATATCTATAATGGGCTTAGCCAATTCTAATGTAGCCAAGAGGCAGGTCCACATTTGGCAAAGGGCGCACGTGGAGAATGCTCGCGGAGATATCTTTCGTTCTTTCTTCCTCTTTCTCTCCTGCTTCCTCCTTCTTCCTTGTTTTTTTTTTCCCCTCTGGAGGTATTTTACGTTAAGAACGCCATTGAGTTGGAATCGGCAAGGAATATACTAGCGAGAAAGACGACGCTCCTCATCCTCGATCTTTCTCCAATCGTCTATATAAAGTTTTATAAATTCTGTGTGTGTGTGTGTGTTTTGCTCGTGGGACGATTCGCGGTGCTCTTACATTATGTAGACCGTAGAAGGTTCGTCGGGATCGATATCGATCGTAGTACACGCCGCAGCCATCTTTCCTCTTTTGCGGTTGCCCAGAAGAGTTCTGCTCCTGAACACATTTTCTTCCTATGTTCCAGCCTCTCCTACTTGCGAGCAACCAAGACTGAGAAGAAGAGAACATTTCAAACGTAGTCTTGCTCCGTCCGATCTTTTGGATCCGCGTCTCTTCCTTCTTCCTCCTTGCCCTCCTTGCCGATACTTACGATAATGGCACTTAAACCTGCGGTAACTCGTAAACTGATCACTTTTTTCTGCTTCTCCTTCTTTTTCCATAGGGTGAAAAATCTATGTGAGCAAAACGCTTCCGTACAATAAGTATTAGGTATTTCAATAATTACCTTTTTAGCATTAATTGCCAACAACTAACTGTGCTTGATGGTGGCAATCATAAGCTTTGAAGATTAATGCAATTTTGAAAAGTTACGATTTCGTTAATTTCCTCATCTGAGTCGAGATCGAGAGTCTGACTCGAAAAAACTTTCCTAGCAATCAAAGGATTAGGGAAGTAGTTAGTAGGTCATCCTGGTCATATTGTAAAAAATCTATCTTGACTTCGATTCCCAGCAGTATTTACCCACCTGTTCCTTATAAAGAAACCATTTTTTTATTAATAAATTTATTGGATTTATAATATACATTGTTAAAAGTATATAAATTATATAAATAATGATAATATAGAAAAATTATATAAATTAGATAGATAACATTACAAAAAAAATATAGATAACATAAATTATTAAAATTATAATATCAATTGATTGATATATTTATTTAAACATCAATTTTATTTTAATTATATCAAATATAATTAAAATAAAATTAATAATTAAATGAAATTCTATTGAAAATTATAAAATATGCAAGTTGTATCTTTTTTTTTTATTGCTATTTACTTTTTGGAAAAAAATCATTTCGTAATTTCCCATGGGAGCAAAGCAATCGTCACTCAATAAGATCGTGAAATATCGTAAATGCGATATGGGGAAAGAAAATAATTTAATTACAGCGAATAAGCGAGTTCGATAAAAAAATCAAGAAATTCGGTTAACTGTATCGATTGGATGGACTACATTTGACGAGACTTATAGACGAAGATTGTGAATACAAATACGTGAAGTTCGTGACAAATCTTACCGCCGCACTTGTTCGAAGAATTATTCGTCGCGCTGAAGCTGGATTTGCCTACTTTGAGAATTAACTTCGCGGAAACGATGACTCCGATCGATACGTCAGCGACTCTCTTCCTCTTCGTGATAGAATCTCCACACGCTTTGCCTATGGGGGTCGTGAAAAAGTTTATCGACGCTGTAGTCAAGATGTCAACCTGACACTGTAACCCAAAATACCTCGTCGTATCTTCCATCCAGGAGTCAAGCGACAGTACGTCGCTGCATGCTCGGACCAAGAAAATATTCCTTTTTACTATAATCGAGTTAACTCAGCCGGAAGCGACGAACACGATCTTCGGTACCAGCCGTTTAGTTCCTTCGCCGATCGTTCATCAATTCATTGGGATCTGTTCGAGTGAAAATACGCCAGAGAACGTCAGATCGCACGAACGATCACGAGCCATGCAAAAATCGAATTTTTGCCTGAATAAAAAATCCTGTAACCCATTTCGTTGATTTATTTTCGTCGATTCAATTTTCTTGTCCTCGTCAAATACTTCATGAATAAACATGGGAGCGGTAATTCAAATTTACTCCGTTTCCAGCTTGAATGAAAATTCTATCAAATCTTCACAGCTCGAAATAGATTTGTAAGTTATTACGTACAAGTATTACACTCGTAGAGAAGCGGAAACGGGATTAGCTCTATAGTGTGCGGTTCGAGGTAAAACGCACATTGCGACAACGATCGATATTCATCGCGCGAGCTCGGGAACAATGACGATTACTATAGCTGATCCCTAGCTACGACGAATCGTCCTACTCCGACCTCCCTCCCGATCTCTGTCATTGTCGTGTTGACGATGATGCAATCACAGGTTGTTGCGTAAAGAGTTTATTGTACGTGAACACATATACATACAGTGTCCTGACAATCGCGTCCACAAAGTACAGGACGAGACACAGTGTTGTTCCCAAATTGGAAACTCTCAACGATTTTCTTCTGTGTGGAGCTGGATGGATTTCGAGATAACGTCGTAACTGTTGTCCTTCTCACAATTCAAACAATTTATCAGCGTGTAGGAGAATATTCATGACGACAGAATAACGCAACGACCCACTGATAAATACGAATCTCCATGATATAACGATTCCATTGAGATTTTCCGATAAAAAATGTGCGTTATGGAATTTTTTTCTGCTTTTTATCGCTGAAAAAATGTTCTCGAAACGAACGAAATGAAGGAATTTTTGCTTTTTCAAATTAAAGAGAAAAATAGTTAATGCTTTTCCTTCTGAAAAATTGGAGAGCCTGACATTAGCCTCGGATCTCGTGTACGGTTTCGAGGACAGCTTGTATATATTTTTACGAGTATATGGTCGTGTTTTAGAGTATTGACAATATTGCGTCGTGTCTGGTAAGGAAGAGATGGAGTCTCTGAGGGATATTACAAACAGCTGCTGCAGCAGTATTTTATCCTTAGAGGAAAAAGAACGACGCGGTGATAAAACACCAACGCTTGGTGTGTATCGGCATCGAAAAGCAGAGGAATCTTTCAAGATGTTTTCTCTGTCTTGTTGGCTCCGTTATTGACTTGTTTTCATCGTGATCTCGTGAGCGTTTCGACGAGATCTGGACCAACTAGTTTGGACATTGTATAGGATATACAAGAGAGATCTTCATCGTGGAAATACATGAAAAAAATGGTCCAGCCTCGAGAGAGGCTGTTACGATATCGGATACATATACCAAGGAGAAAAGGTTTATTGTAATCCTTATACCCTTCTCCCTCTTCGTCTCTCCTTTTTCTTTTTATCTCTATCTCTCTCGCCCACTGTAACAGTGGTAAATGTCGTACAGACGACAGAGACTCTTACGTCTTTATACCGGATCATGCACAGAGAATGAACGAGAGAACTCTCCGGCCAATTTGTGCACGAGGCGTGGCGCCAACCTCTTGGCCAATAGTGCGCCAGTCTCAAGGATTTTCTCTCCAAGAAAACTCCTGAAGAATATCCTTCGGAATCGCCGGACACTCTTCTCTTTTCGTTGCTGCTCACATCGCAATCGCCCATACGCTCGTATGGAAATATCGCCAATGCAAAATATCATTCCTCGTCTTGCTCTCTTTTCCTTACCACTTTGACTATTCGCGAGGAGGGAACATTGGAGACGCAAATATTCGCTTCCTGATATTGACAATTTCATTAGAACCCTCTAGCACGAATGTTATGCAACGAACACTGAGAAAACAGTTTATTTATAATGAAGAAATCAATTTAGTTGACACTTATACTCAAACATTCATTAACTGTTACAAAGTTTGTTAATGGTCGAAAAATATCTTTGTTATCACGATCAAATTTCATAGGCATGGCATTTCCTTGAAGATAATGATTAGCTCGATCGCTTCTATTCCCCTTAACTCTGTAACTCTTTGTGGTCATCAAATTCATTTGCCATCAAGAAACTTTACTTTTCATCAAAAGATTCATTTATTAACTATTAGCAAACGTTTATTTCAGACAATTGCGAGAGGCTCAAATAAATGATTCATTAACTGTCCCAAAACATTTATTTCGCCGTATCCAACTTTACATTCGTTAGCAGTTAACGAATCTTGGTACATTCATAAATAAATCGTTTTCTCAGTGAGATGTCGAGTTAATTGGGATCCATAACGTCTTGGGCTGTGGGTCATAGTTAGATTAGTCGAAATCTCATTAAATATAAAATATAATAGAAAAGTTGAAAAACAAAAACGTTGAATTTTTATAAAAAAGCATCCAAGTTCCGATCGATCCACAGATTCCCATGAGAAGCGTTCTCACGATGTACAATGACAAGTATAAATTTGGCAAAATAAAAAAGCCGAGAGTGAGAAAGGAAAAGAAAAAAAGTCGATCGGAGCAACGGCAAATTCTTTCATCGACACAATGTAAGACGCACGTGTTTCATATAACCCGAGAGTTTTCTCGTGTAATCGGTTTCACTTCTATCTTTTTCTCTTTCTTTGGCTTGGGACTGTGCGCGGAGGGATCGAAACAATGATCGTCGCGTCGTCTAGTGATTGTTTGCGGCTCAATCTATATATACAAACACATAAATATACGTGTATATTTATAATAGTAGTATAACGTCGATTAACCCAGATAACCCTGGCTCTCTGCCTCTCTCTCTCTCTCTTTCTTCCTTTTTCTCTCTCTCTCTCTCTCTCTGCACTAGGATCGTGATAATGCCGATCCGCTCGCAATCCATATCGTCATTTGCGGGCGACGGCGTGGCCCCGCGACGCGGTCGCGCCACACCGTAAGGACTCTCTCGATATTCCCTCTGTTCGTACTATAAACCTATGGGGGCACCCAAAGGAGTGTTGCTCAAGAACAATGATTCACGATTCGCAAGCACCCCGCTCGATTTCCGCGTTCGTCTATATACTTCGCATATAAATACCATTTTCTATATATATATATATATACAAAGCCGAGGACATATGGATTAAAATATGTATCGATCTCATTATACCGATACTTTGTATTTATTCATACACTGGCTGAGAGTGTCGTTTGTCATCGACCCCATGGTATTTCCCATTGGAAGGGCTCATGGCGAAAATTCGTTGGAAAAAAATAGCTCAAGTCCATGGAGCGAAAGATTAAAACGAGAGAAAAAAAAAGGAACGACGTGAAATTCTCGAAATCATTTAATTCCGCAAACACATGTCTTCGGGTAATTACTCGAATCGCATTTTCCTTTCTCACATCGTGAAATGTGCACTCTCCGTACCGGCAATTAATACATTATTCTTTAACACAACGAGGCTAACTCGTAGGTACATACAACGTTGTGAAAATATATAATTCCAGACAACGAGCTCGTATACACAAGAACTGAACATTACCATCGTCACGCCCGCGAATCTCGAGCGTACATATAAAATAAAATGCTGCAACGCTTTCCACTCGATGGAAACTATAACCCCCCGCGCTCCCGCCGGAGAACAAGACGAAGAAATAAAGAGAGAACTCTTTGCTTGAATCCGAGGCTTTCGCCTCACAGCAATTTCGTACGAAACAACGTAATTTCGTGTTTATTTTATTGGACGACAACTTTATTTTATTTCTTTTAGTCCTTTTGAAAATTTATCGTGTTACATAAAAAAAAGGAGATAAAAAATGAATTTTTATCCATCGTAAATCCGTCAATCGATCAATTTTTTGATATTCCATTATAAACGTCAATTTTCTTTTTTATTTTTAATTAATCAACGCATTTTCGTCGATTTTTCCTTTGCAAAGACTCGACGTCGATCATATAGTCGCAATAATAATCAAAACTACAAAACAATGAGCAAGGTTGCTCTGTTTTCAGTTATTCCTTACGATTCGGCACGATAACAGGAAGGATAAGATTCCATAGTTGGAATAGCTTGGTAAGTGTGTTACTAGTTGAGCTATGAGTAGGTGCTTCATTTGGTAAATGCACCATTCTTCCAGGCACCATCCTCGTACAGAGAAATTTACAGGGTGTCCGGATTGTAATGTTGATGGAAAATAGATAAAGAATGCTTTGGGTCAAATTGACCCAGTGTATAATGAGCCGTGGCATCGAAGGCTGAGATGAAAACTGTAATATCGAATTTATGGGGATTGCAATTTTTTCAGGACATGGCAAAAAGTTGGGGTCACAGTTCAACGAATTAATTTCGATCGGAGGATCAGAACAAGATGTCGCTAGGTCGACAATGAAGTGCTGCTTGGAGTCTGTAAACCCGATAGATGTATAGATACATTTATGTGTGTAAATATAGCGGACGTGGGACCGCATGCTGGACGACGATTAGAGATAGCAATCTGCGTTCATGCTTAGGTCCACGAGGAAGAAGGGAAAGGAGTCTTAAAAGTTGGTATTGCTGGGACATGTAGAGATAGCCTGAGCAACGGGAGGATCCGGCAATATGCAATGGAAAATATAATCCGGTGGTTTATAAGTGCAACGGTAAAAGGGCGCTCGAGGGAGTTCAGAATCTCCAACATTTCTAGCCAGTGTCGCGATAATCAAAGGTAGGATTTCCAGAGTGAATAGATCCGGAAATTCTGAAGAGAAAAGTCCTTAGGGACGTTTCTCGACGATGCACCGTCGATGAGAAATTAATTAGATCGTCGACCGGCGGCCGGTGGCAATCTTCAATTATCTCGGCAACGACGTCTCGTAGAAGAAAATGGTCAAGGACATATCGACCCGGAATCAATGGATGGAATATGAGCTTCCAAGAGTAGCGAGCTTTTGGGACAGCCTGTATCCGTCGAGAGGTCTCTATATGCGCTCTCCCGGAGCGGTGACACGCCGGAGGCGTAAATGTACTGCTTTCCGCGTTAGTTTTGCTGGGGCTGGACGACTTGGTCCAAGAGACGACGAGCACGAGGAGGAGTGCCCTCGTAGAGTTGGTCGTTCGAGTTCTTCGACTGGTTGACTCAGTTGTATACACATATACAATCGCAGCATGTTCTTTTTTGTACTCTAGTGACTTTTGCTCCAATCTCATGTACGTGTAACACAAAGCCCAGCCTGACAAAAGGATTTAACCCACGTGTCATTTAGCCTGGCGAATCTCGGAGTCTAAGCCCTTTTTCTTCGCACGATAGAGCATCTATATGTGTGTGTTTATGGGAGAGGAAGTACCGGGCAACGATTCGGTATACACGAGAGGGTATTATTGCTACGAGAACTTGGCTTTCCGAGACGTGTTTCAAAGAAGAAACGAAAGAGTTGGAGAGCGAATTGCGTTCAGGAGGCAGCCAGCGAGAGCCGCTACACGGAACAGAGAGTTCGATGCGCGTCAGAGGGATATCCACCTTAAAAGTGTCTGTGTGTGTGTCTTGTTTCATGTGTACGAATGTATGTACATTTGGCATATTGTTGCTAGTCGTAACTAATGGGGGAATACACGAGTACATAAGCCTGCGCCTATGTATTCGCCCAGCGAGCATATTGTTGTTGAACGTAACTAATCGTGGGAGGTTCGAATAAAGCGCGAAAAGTCACGTGTGCCGAGGTAACAATTCAAAACAATCTCTCAGCTAAAAGTACGTCGCCTTGATCGATTGCAACAGCAACAAAAAGAAAAAATAAACCGCCTGGAGAGTCCACGACACGGCTGAATTTCAATCATTTTTTTTTTGTCACATCGCCAGTTGGAATTTGTATTTTTAAGATTTTACAGAAAAGCCTCATACAGGTGGAAAATATTTTTACCAAAAATATTAAATCTCCACGTAAATATTCATTTGTTTACATTATTAAGAGA